>PVJA010023421.1:15765-33142 GCA_004027025.1 Myocastor coypus | reverse complement strand
TTAAGAAGAGTAAAATCTGCTGGGTGTGATGGCAAACTCCTATTATCCCAGCAGGGCTCCTTTCCTGCACATACCGGACTGTCCCTCGGGAAGCCCTGGCGTCGCCTTCTCCACCCCAGGAGTGCCCTGCCCTAGCCTGGCCCTGTCTGGGTCTCTGAATAATGTCCCTGGCTTTCACGGATAAAAGCTTGCGTTTCGAGGTGGGTGGGGGCCTAAGGAGGAAGACAGGATTAGAGCCATCGCGGCCTGGTCTGGCGAGGACGCGCGTGGACGCAAGGACCTGCACCGCGGAGGTCGCAGAGAGAGCCGGCGGCGCCCCGAGAAACCGGGCGGGAAAGCAGGGGGTGCCGGAGGCGGCCAGGAGCGCGGACCGTAGGGAGCGCTGCCTAGAGGGAGCTGCAGTGTCGCCCTGCCCGATCGCGGGGCCGGGATGTGGGGCAGAGGAGGCCGCGGGCGGCCGAGAGCTACGACACCAGGCCGTGACTGGTAGGGCGCCTCTCACCTCCCAGCCGCTTTCTGGGCGCCCCGGCGCCCCGACTCTGGGACCAAGCGCATCATCCACCCGCGTCTGGGCCAAGCCTCGGCCCTTCCTCATGTTCTTCCGGAGCGCGTCTCGGGCTCTCGGAGTTGCTGGCTGGGGCGCTAGCCGGCGGATCCACTCAGCCGAGGCCGTTTCGTCTCAGTCCGGTCCAGGCCGCTCACCTGGAGTCATCCCAGGGTGCAGGATGGCCTCAGAGCCTCTGCTCTCCCTGCGGCCCCTGGGGGGCGGGAGTGGGAAGAAACACGGTCCGCACGGATCAAAGGACTGTGGAATCATAGAAAGCGCAGCAGCAGAGTGGCGCAGCGGAAGCGTGCTGGGCCCATAACCCAGAGGTCGATGGATCGAAACCATCCTCTGCTAGTGATACTTCTTTTCACCCCGACTGTGAAACAGCACCAGATTCCTCCTCCTCTGGTATAGCTTTTGCCACATGCCGACGTTCCCAGGACCTTGCACGGGCAGCTCGTCTACAGAACGCTGGCGGCGGCAGCAAGGTCCTTGGACCATCCTTGCTGATCCTCTCCCAGAGGCAGGGCGCTCCTGCAGCCTGGGTCTCACAGGTGACCTGAGTTATTTCACACGGTGCATTAGAACATCCTGCAAGGAGCCTGGATAGCTCAGTTGGTAGAGCATCAGACTTTTAATCTGAGGGTCCAGGGTTCAAGCCCCTGTTCAGGCAGTGCTTAAGTGTTTTCTGTCAGGTCCATGTGGGTCTCCTTTGGCCTTCCCCAAAGTGTCCCAATGATACAGGAAGAAAAATTGATCCCAGGTAGATGACTTCCAAAATGATATAGGGGAAAACTGAAATTGAGTACCTGGTTGAGCTTGCGCTCTCTAACGCCAAAGAAAGAATTTTAGGAACAAATGGAGGTTAGGAGCAGAATATATACATTAGGGGAAAGAAAGCTCCTGTCCGAGAGACAGGACAGGGATCCCGAGTGGGTGGTCCCCAGGAAGCTGTCTCTTCCAGGAACTTTCATAGAACCAAACTATGCGGTGAGGCAGGTCTAAGGTGACGGAGAGCAAGGGAACTCACTTAGGTGGGCCCGAGGTGGGACAAACCTGTGGCCAACCAATGAGATTACAAGCACCATTGCTCAGGTAAAATTGATCAAGTCCAGGACCAAGTGGGGAAGCGAGTCACGTGGCAAGCAGCCATGAATGTAGATCAGGACTTTATCAGGCAGCCGTCCAGGAGTAGTTGGATTAATGATTCTCCTTCAAGGGCCTAGCCCTCTGCCTGCCTATAACATTTCTCTCTGACTCAGCTGCTACAACACTAAGAAAATGAAAAAGGGCTTCACAGGTCTGAGTTACAAGGGTGGTAATGCCAAGGTGAGATCTTCTATCAACCCACCTTTCCGTGCCATTCTTCTTCCTGAGGATGTGGGCAAGCTCATGTGACCACCCTGCAATGGTGAGAGCCCTCTCCGGGCACGTTGTGAAATTGTCCTGTGTCTCTCCTGCGTTTCAGTAAAATGCTAAGATTAGCCAGGAATGGTGGCACAAACCCATAATCAACCACTCTGGAACTCTGAGAGAGGAAGATTGAGAGTGTGAACCCACCCTGAGTGATTTAGCCAGGACTCTGTCCAAATACAAGTGATACAGGGAACCTCCAAATGATATAGGGAAAACTGATCTCCAGGCTGGGACGAGATCATGTTCTCTAAAAGCGAAGAATGAATTTTAGGAATCAACAGAGGTGATGAGCAGAACATCTTTATTGAGGGAAAGAAAAGCTCCTGTCTGAGAAAGGGACAGGACGGGGGTCCTGAGTGGGTAGTCCCCGGGAAGCTATCTCTTCCAGGGACTTTTATAGAGAACAGCCAGATGGTGAGGTGGGTCTAAAGTGTGAGGAGGATGGGGACTCACTCAGGTCGCCATGAAGTGGAACAAAACTATGGTCAACCAGTGAGTTCCTAAGCACCATTGCTAAGGTAAAATTGATTGAATTGGAACCAATAGGGAAGCACGTCAGGTAGCAAGCCGGCATGAACATGGAACACCATCTTCCTGCCGGAGGTTGGGCTAGTGACTCATTTAGGCTCTTACAAGGTGATTGATACCTATTTAGAATATCAACCCCTGGGGCCCGGCAGGATGGCTCAGTGGTACAGAGCACCTGCTTGGGGAAGCTTGGGTGGCTTCAGGGACCGCCTTTCAATCCCCGGCACTACATGCTGAGCCGACCACAAAAATGAGTGAATAAACAAAGGTTCTGAAACAAGAATAAAAATAATGGAATATCAACCCCTGGTGGGCATTCATAGAGAAGTAGTTAGTTTTTCCATCTTTTTGACACAGGGTCTTGCTATGCAGTTCAGGCTGGCCTTGAGCTCACTTTTGTGGCCCAAGCTGGTCTCGAACTCACACCGATCCACCTGCCTCAGCCTCCTGAGTGCTGGGATTACAGGCATGTGCCACCACGCCCGGCCTCCAATTTATTTTAGACTTTATTAATTAATTATTCTCTTTTGGAGATAGGGTCCCGATACGCAGTTTAAGCTGGCCTTGAGCTCAATTTGTATGTCTGGCTCATCTCAAACTGTCCTCCTGCCTTATTCTCCTGAGTGTCGGGATGACAGGTGTGCAATACCGTTGCAGGCAGCCGAGTTACAAATATTATAGGGAGGCAGAAAGGGCTAGGCCCTCGAAGGAGATAACATAGAAGACAAGGTATCTTGCCACTGTGGGAGGGATGGATGCTGCCACCATAGGCCAGAACTAAAGACCAAAGATCAAACAAATGCTGACCTCCTTAAAGCTTGGCATTGAGGTTAATCATCACCCTGAGAGAGCCAAGAGAATCACTAATCCAACTACTCCTGGACGGCTGCCTGTTAACTTCCTGATCTACATTCGTGGCTGCTTGCCACGTGACTCGCTTCCCCACTTGGTCCTGGACTTGATCAATTTTACCTGAGCAATGGTGCTTGTAACCTCATTGGTTGGTGTTATGGCTTATGTCTAGTTGTCCCCCACAAAGCCTCATGGAGTCATTGGGCGGGGACTTCTAGAGTTAGAGACTTGATCCATGATCCCTGGGATTATGGGTTTTAGTACTGATGGGATTATGGGTGGAAGTACTTCTGGGATTATGGGTGTAGCCTATGGCGGGAGCTAAGGCGGAGAGCCTGAATGTAATATAAAGAGAGACAGAGAGACGGACTGTAGCTCTAGCTGTTGCTGCTGCTCTGCTGCCCTGACTGATTGGCTACTTCTGCCGCCATTTTGTTGCTGTTCCGCCGCCATGACCTGGATGCTCTCTGCTCTGCTCCTCTCAGCCTTGGGCCAGCCGAACATGGACGGAAACCTCCAGTAACTGTGAGCTAAATAAACCTTTCCTTCCTTCATTTTGAGTGTTGGGTATTTGTTCCAGCAACGAGCAAAAAGTAACTAAAACAGTTGGCCACAGGTTTGTCCCACCTCGGGCCCACCTAAGTGAGTTCCCATGCTCTCCGCCACCTTAGACCTGCCTCACCACAGAATTTTCCTCTATAAAAGTTCCTGGAAGAGACAGCTTCCTGGGGGCAACCCACTTGGGCCTCCTGTCTCTCTCTTGGAGACGAGCTTTCTGTCCCTCAAAAAATCAATTCTGCTTCTAACCTCCATTTGTCCCTAAAATTCATCCTTCCATTTTAGAGAACACGAACTCATCCCAGGTGCCTTTGAGGTCGGGAGAGCATTGTTTTCGCTGGATCATTTGGAGGTCGTCCACTCGATGTCAGTTTTTCTCCCTGTATCAAGACCATACTTGGCAATTGAAGGCTTTAATGTCTACTTTGAAAACAGGCTGCTTCTCCAGCCTACCTGTTCTAATGTTTTCGGAAATGTGACTTTTGTCTACCAGGTGCCTCCATGGCTGTACTGTCATTAAGATTTCTGTCTCCTTTCCCTGGGGTTGTCCCTTTGTCTGGTAGCCTGAGAAGCACTGTGCTGGGCTGTGCAGACTTCCTCCTCTGACTCTCTGCACCCCCCCACCAACTATCTCTCTTTTCCAGCTTGGGAAGTTGGCCGAGGTGCAGTTGGCCACTCTTAGGCATCAACACTTTGTCTTGCATCCTCAAATCTGTATTCAGTAGGGTGGCCCTCAAAGTCTGTGTCTAAGCAGGTGTGGTACCTGTAGTGCCCGGCACTGAAGGGCTGAGGCAGGAGGATCACTCGGAGTTCTAGGCCAGCCTGGGCCATGCAGTGAGTTCAAGGCTGTCCTGAACTAGAAAGCAAGACCCTGTTCCAAAAAATAAGAAATTCTGTGTCTACCCAGACCTTTGTTATAAACAGCACAGTTAGGTACAATTATGAGGCAGTTTGACAGAGCCGGGACCTCAGAGGAGTCAGTGCAGAAAATGTACTGCCACTGGGGGTGGAGGCAGTCCTTGAAGCCCTGAGCTCAATGCAAAGATGAAGTGACTACTGCTGCTTCCTCTGGGTTAGGCAACGATCGTTGTTCTCAATACGGGAGGCCCTGAGACTGCCGAGGACACGAGCCTGCTTGTCTGGTGCAGGTGCACAGTGGTGTAAACACCCAGGAGCTCGTGGCTGTGTGTGATCGTAAGCATGGGATAACTACCTCTCTACGGCTGTTACGGTTTGGATCTAGCTGTTTTACCAAAGCCTCATGCAGTCACTGGAATGGAACTACATCGTTTGTGATTAATTCACATCCAGTGTTGGGATTATGGGTGTGAGTGCTGATGGCGTTATGGGTGTGAGCAGTGCTTCTGGGGTGATGCGTGTGAGTGCTATAGCGGTGGACAGCCAGAATGCAACACAAGGAAGGGAGAGAGGCCTGCTCCCCGCTGCTGCTCCTGCCGTTTTGCTGTTTTCTCCTGCCATGAACTGCTGCCCTCTGCCATGTGCCACGCTGCCGTTGAGCCAGCTGGGTATGGATTGGAACCTCCACAAAACACTGCTCAATGAGAGAAAGGCTTGCACAGTACAGATGCAAGCGGCTCTGGCCCTCGCACTCCGCTCTGCTCTGTGCTGCCTGCTGCTGGGCCAACAGCATCAATCAGTTGGGTGGGGGACCAGGACCTTGACTGACACCTTCTCGACAAGTCCTCGTTCCTTCTGTGCACACTTCCTGCCTGACTCGCTGCGCCTCTGGCTCAGCATTAGCCAAGCTGCTGCACTTGTAGTCTTTGGTTGCCCCTGCTTCTGTGCCACTGCACACCTGTATGGTGACTTTGCACGCACCACATGGTTTTCTGCTACAAAGCTGGGCTCATGTATAATTCACTTTTCAGGCCTCCTTCTGTCTCAGAAACTGTCTTTCCTTCAATAAATATTTCCTAGTTACCTTAGTATAATTTTGGGGTTTTTGAGGAGAGGTGCTTTGTTTTGAGAAAGGGTCTTGCTATGTAGCTCAGGCTAGCTTTGAACTCACTGTGTTGCCCAGTTGGCCTCGAATTCCCATCAAGCCAATCCTCCCACCTCTGCATCTGTGTGTGGGGATCACAGGCACATGCCTGTGGTATTTCTTACTCTTAACCTCTGTGGTTCCTTAGAATTCATCTTTTTAAAAATTTTGAGTGTAATCCCAGCACTCAGGAGGCTGAGGCAGGAGGATTGGTGCAAGTTCGAGACCAGCCTGGGCTACAAAAGTGAGCTCAGGACCAGCCTCAACTGCATAGCGAGACCCTGTCTCAAAAAGACAAAAAAAAATTTTTTTTTTGAGGAATATGAACTCAGAATATCTAGCAGGCTGGGAATTACAGTTTCCCTTATATCATCTGGAGTATTTGGAGACCCTATGGCATCTTTATGTTACCTTCATAACACCTTTTCTTGAAAATAGGTCTCTGTAGATGTACTACGTGGAGATGAAGTCATTCACCCCGGATTTGGGAGATTGAGTCCAGGGACAGTATCTTCATAAGGGGAGGGTAGGACACACAGACAAGGGGGCCTGGGGACCCCAGGCGCAGGGTGCAGTGCCCTGGCGACCAGCTCCAGAGCCACCGGAAACAGGGCCAGACTTCCTGAGCAGTCCTCAGTGTGAAGGCCAAGTTTCCTTGGCATTCCCTGCGAACAAGCAGCTTCACCGGCCCACACAGGCATGCCTTCTGCCTTGGGTGTTCCCAGAATTCGTTCTTTGATTTTAGAGAACGTGAATGCTTAGCGGACACCGAGCAGGTTGGGAGTTTCTTTCCTCTGTGCCATAGACACCAGAGATTTTGGCAGCTCTGCTGGCTGCAGGACTTCTGAGGAGAAGTTTAAGGGAGGGAAAACCCCACACATTTTCCGATTCCATGTTTCTGACAGCCTTTCCATCTCTCATCTTGTCCCATGGATTCACTGAAGAAATCGGCTTAGTCGGCTGAGCTGTGGAAGCTGGTGGAGGCTGAGGTGAACTTCCTCAAGCCACCTGCACGCAGCCAGTGCCGGCTAAGTTCTGGAATTTCTAAGAACTCACAGTGTAAGTTAAGCAGCTTCCTCTGAGACCCCGGGTTCCTGGAAATGCTATGCCCTAGAGAACTAGATCCACAGAGCCGGCCGTGAAGAGTGAAAAGCAAAGGATTAAGCAATCTCCGTGCTTGTTAGTCTATGGCAAGCTTAGATCAGAGGGGCTGTGCCCCTGCAGGACCCCTCCTGAAGATCCAGGAGGTGCTCACCTTCTTATTTCCTATAAAGTCTCTCCTAGCCTCCACCTGTGCTGCTGACCGCGTTCTTCAGTGGTTTATGGCCCCTGCGCCCAGGACACGTGCATCAGCAAGACAGCAGGAAAGAGGAGGAGCAGCAGGAGGCATGCAACTCTTGCGCTCTGCATGAGCTCCGCCCTGGATGAAAGCCTGTAGCTTCTGTCCAGAAAGTATTTAAAAATTTTCAAAAATCGTGGTCCTGTCCAAAACCTGTATGGAAATTGCGGAATATTTATAGATGATCTGAACCTCAGGGTGAGGACAATGGGCTGGTAAGGACAGCACAAAATGGGTGGCTAACCCGGTTTCGAACTGTATTGGGGTGTCGGGAGTGGTGGCCAAAGCCTGTAACCCCAGCGGTATAGGGGAAAGAAGCTCCCAACCTGAAAGATATCTGGGACCAGGTTGTGCTTGCCAAAAGCAAAGGATGAATTTTAGGAACAGGGGAGGTTAAGAGCAGAACATATTTATTGGGAGAAAGAAAGTTTCTGTCTGAGAGAGGGACAGAGGGGGACCTGAGTGTTCTTTTTTGTTTGTTTGTTTGTTTGGTTGGTTGGTTGATTTTTTTGTTTGTCTGTTTGTCCAGGAACCTGTCTTTTCTGGGGATTTTTATAGAGCACACCCACAAGGTGAGGCAGGTCCAGGTGGAAAAACACGGGAAGTCACTAGGTGGGCATGAGGTGGGACAAAGCTGTGGTCTACCTGTAAGGCTAGCAGCATCACTGCTCTGGTAAGGTTGGTTACATTGGGATCAAATGGGGAAGCCAGGAGCCATGTAGTAAGTGGGCACAAACACAGAACAGGGGCTCTCCTTGTATGGGACTGGATAAGTGACTCTTCCTGGCTTTAAGGTGACTGATACCTACTTAGAATATCAACCTTGATGTCTGTCCCTAGGGAGGTATGTGGGTGCCTTTGTTTGATCTTTTGTCTTGAGGCTGAGCCCCTGCAGAGCGGTCTGTCTCTCCCATAGTTGCAAGGCATCTGGTCTTCCATAGTGGCTCCTTGGAGGGCCTAGTCCTGGGCCACTGCCCTGTGTTCCTGCCTATGATATTTCTAACTCAGCTGCCTACAACACCAACACTAGGCAGGCAAAGACAGGAGGATCCTTGCAGGTTTGAGACCAGCTTGGGCTCCAAAGTGGGCTCAAGGCCAGCCTGAACTGCATAGTGAGACCTTATCTGAAAAAGACCAAAGAAAAGCTCCCCCCACCAGTGGTACAGTGAATCAACTGCACACCTGCCAGGAAGGCACTGTGCCACTCAGCTATATCCTGGCTGCCTAGCTATCTATGCAAATTTTGGAATTTAGTTCACCCATAGTAGTTTACAGAGTGGCTGTATTAGTTGCTTTCTCACTGATGGAAAATTGTTTACCTGTAGACAACTTCAAAGAGAAGAGTTATTTTAGCTCAGGGCTTCAGAGTTTGCCATCCAAGGGTGGCTTCAGGCAGGACAGCAAGGTGGAGGCCTGGTACCACAGCCACTCCACCCCTGGCAGGGAGCAGAGAGAACAAAGCAGACAGTTGTTGAGACAGCAGGCCCACCCAAACTATCTCATCCTGAAAGGTAAAGGGATTTGCCAGCACCATGGAGAATGGGAAAAAGACGTCGTTCCAGGTAACTAGGTGAAACTTTTTGCTTTGCTATACATGTTTTCTTATAGGCTCAAAATTGTATGTATAAGATCATTCAATCTTAGAAGAGTGTAAGAAAAGCTCAGCCAGGTTTAAACTTCAGTAACAAGTGAGCAAATTCTTTTTTTTTTTTTGGTCTTTTTGAGACAGGGTCTCTCTATGCAGTTCAGGCTGGCCTTAAGCTCACTTTTGTAACCCAGGCTGGTCTTGAACTCGCACTGATCCTCCTGTCTCAGCCTCCCAAGTGCTGGGATTACAGGCGTGCGCCACCACGCCTGGCGCAGCAAATTCATTCTTGCCAAAACTTAGCCCAAATGACTTTGGAACCGAGAGGGAGCTTAGTGCCTGACCAGGGACCTGAATTGAAAATCTGATGCTCTATCAACTGAGCTACCCAAGGACTGAGGTAAATGTCTCTTGCATCCTTTAAATAGCTTAGTTTTATTGCACCTGAGATGTTCAAGAGTTTCTGGGATTGTCAGGATCTTCAAAAGTGTGTCTCTGTTTCCTGAGTTGCTCTCTGAACCCACAGTTTCCCCTCATGCTGGACTTGCATTAAATAGTCAGGCTAATTAATGTGCAAAAATGTGGGAGAAGCAGGTTCCCAAGGAATCATGACTGGGGAAGAGTTCTTCTGTTCACTAGGTTCCTTAGTCTTGGCAGAGGCCCTAGGCACAATCTGCAGGAGCCCGAGGGACAGGTCGCTTCTAGGACCGACTGGGACAGCCGAGCAGAACCTCCTGAGAATCCAGCAGTGCAAAGAACTCAGGAAGCCGGCGTGGCATAGGTAGGTAGGCTGGGGGTCTCTGCCTCCCTTAGGGCTGCGGAGGGAGGGAAAGATGGGTCCTCTCTACTTGCCCTGCACGGTTTACCTGCAGGAGCCCCAGCTTCCCCAGAGACAGCCGAGAGTAGTTCCTAGGTTCGCTATCAGCACTCGCACGACGTGCCAGCACCCGTGGAAAGCAGCCGCCGGTAGGAAAGGCGGTGACTGTGGAAGACATGGAGGGTGTCTTAGCTACTTTTTACTCATTGCTGGGACAAATACCCGACACTCAAAATGAAGGAAGGAAAGGTTTATTTAGCTCACAGTTCATGGAGGTTTCAGTGCTTATTCGGCTGGTCCAAGGCTGAGTGGAACAGGGCAGAGAGCATCCAGGTCATGGCGGTGGAACAGCAACAAAACGCTAGCAGAGGTAGCCAACGAAACAGGGCAGCAGAGAGCAACAGCTCTAGTCTGTCTCTCTGTCTCTCTTTATATTCCTGTCAGGCTCTCTGCCTTAGGATATCCACCCTAGGCCACACCCATAGTCCCAGCCCTACTCAGACCGACAATCCCATCAGTACTAAAACACATAATCCCAGTGACTCATGAGTCAAGTCTCAATCTGTGGAAGTCCCTGCCCAATGACTACATGAGGCTTTGGGGGGACAACTAGACATAAACCATAACAGAGTGGCTCCATCCGCTTGTGGCCAGGGTTGGGGGTTTTGTCCCCGCCGTGCGCAGCCCCCTGAAGGCTGTGTTTGGGGTCCGAACCTGGCATTGCTGACGTCCCTGACCACCGAACGGCTCCTGGTAACCTTGTAACCGCACACCGGGGCCACACTCCGTGGGCGCCCCCGGCAGTGCCGCAGACACGTGCACGGCTCCAGCCGCTCATGGTGCCTGGTGATACTGGGGCGCGCAGGGGCCCGCGACGGTCCTGTGCAGTGGACCGGGTTGGCTGCTTCCCTGGCCCAGAGCCTCCTCCGTCCCGGGGTCCTGTCTTGGAGTCGGCGCTCTCCCCACTTCCCCACACAATTAAGTGTTTTAGAAGCTACAGTTAAACAAGACTCGACAGAAAGGGAGACGCCGCCACCCACCCACCCGGTCGAACGTCCCTCGGCCCTCGTCCATGCGCCACGGAGCCCTGGACGCGCCGGAGGTCTGTGGTTCTCCCCCGGTCGCACGTTCAGCTGGGTTCACGTCCCCGAGCCCCGCCCTCCGCTCTACGTCCTCCCAGAGCAGCAGGAAGAAGTCAGGAGGACGAGAGACTACAGCGAGGGGAGCAAAGCGGGGCCTGGGCCCGCTGCCTTGTGGACGGAGCGCCTGCTGCCTCCGACCGCAGCAGCCCTGGTGCGTCGCTGAGGTGCCAGCAGAGATCTCGCAACCCGGTCGCCTAGGATGTCAGGATGGCCGAGTGGTCTAAGGCGCCAGACTCAAGCTCTGCTTCCTTCACTGGGGATTCTGGTCTCCGCATGGAGGCGTGGGTTCGAATCCCACTTCTGACATCGGTGTGTTTTGCTCTCTGCGACCACAGACTGCTTGCTTCTTTACACTCTCTGGATTCCCGTTTAGTTTCTTTTTGCAGCTTTATGCACGCAGTTTGGAGTCCTCAGAACCTTTCCTTCGTTCCCTTTTTGAGACAGAGTCTCACTATATGGACTGTTCTGGCCTTGAACTTGCGCTGTAGCCCAGGCTGGCCTCCCGCTGAGGGACCCTCCTGCCTAACCGACTGGAGTTCTGGGATTATGGGCGTGTACCACCACGCCAGGGCCAGCGCGATGAGTTCATGTAAAGCTAAAGGTAAAAAATGACTCTGTTCAACTTTCTGTGACCCTGCTTCCTTTTAAGATCACAAGGAGGCTTGGTGTACCATTGACACATCATCAATAGACTGAGAGTTCCCCGAATAGACCTACAAAATAAATCAAAGTGAAGGTCGAGGTGTTTCTAACTGTACAAAATAACTAAGGTGTTGCTAACCAACTGGAACCTGGCTAAGATAGTAAAGACTATGTGTACACAGATGTACGTTAAACAACACTAAGCAATGCTCCCAGAAAGCATGTATGCTGAGTAATGGTTGTGCTGTCCCTCAAGGTGCTGCTCTGTGTTAATTTATTTGCCAAACGGGATGCAGTTTCTACCTTTAAAACCTCTATACTTCTTAGGTTTCTCACCGTTTGTCTTCTGTATGAGTATGGTCAAGGTGTTCTAAGTCTGGTAAAAAAGGCTCATAAATTTTAATATTAGATTCTGGTCTGGTTTCTATATTTTTTTTAAATAATTATTTACTTATTTATTATTTATTTTTCCCTCGTTTCAGAACCTTTGTTTATTCACTCATTTTTATGGATGGCTCAGCCCACCCCGAGGGCAGGGCTGGTGCAGCATGTGGTGCTGAGGATCAAACCATGGTCCCTGAAGCCGCCCAAGCTTTCCCAAGCAGGCACTTTAGACCACTGAACCATCCCTCCAGGCCCGTGGTTTCTATATTGAGAACCCATACATCAGGATTTTTTTTTTTTTTTGGACCAGGGTTCGAACTCCCAACCTTGCACTTGTCAGACAGGCTGTTGTGCTACAGAGCTATCTCCTTGGCCCTATTTCCTCCTTTAAATAAAAAATAGTTTTTGTCTTTGGGTTTTGGAGGCATCCTCCTGCCTCAGCCTCCCAGTGCAGGCATTACAACCCTGTGCGGTCATGTACAGCCCAATAAGACATTTTAGTTAACTTAAATTGTGATGAGTGCGTGTTTGTGGTGCATGGTGACTGCGTTCATCCAGTCGTGGTGGAGGTGGTGTGCGAGCAACACGATTGGGCTCAGCCTGCTGGAGCCCTGAGTACTGCTCTACTGGCCACTTGGATGTTGGAGGCCAGTGCAGCCTTGAGCAGGGACGGCGCTTGGCCTCGGCAGGGTTGCTGAGCCCACACCTCGGCCCAGGGGGTGACTCTAAGAACTCTAGTGGTCTCCATACTGAAGATGAAAGCAGAGGTTTGGGGTGGTCCCGCTGCGAGGACTCCACAGGAGCTCGTCCTTTTGCAGTGCTGGTGTGAGGCGCAAGAGCCACGTCCCTGACCTCTTGGTGTACCTTGCCCAGAGGCTGCCAACAGAGACTGTCAACAAGCTGCGTTGTGCCAGTCCCCCACGGGAATGCCAGCATCGTGCGCTGTGAAAGCACGTTAATAGCAGTTTTAAAAACAAGGACCGGAGAGAGCTCAGTGGTCTAAGCACCTGCCTGGCAAGCACAAGGATTGGGGTTTGATCCCTGGTACCACATTCTGTGCCTGCCCTGCACCAAATCGACCACCCAAACTAAGGGTGGTGGTGGACGTCTGAAATCCCAGCACTGGGGAGACTGAGACCAGAGGATCGCTAGGAGTCTGAGCTACGTATGGAGACCCTGTGCCAAAGAAATATGGCTTTTTAAAAACAATAGGAGTAAGGGCTGGGGAGATAACTCCGTGGCACAATGCCTGCCTGGTAAGTGCAAGTTCGTGAGTTCGAACCCCAGTCCTGCAAAATAAATAAATAAATAAATAAATAAATAAATAAATAACTAGGAGTAAACATTGCCCTTTTTTCTGGTTTGCAAGTTTCTGTTTTCCTGAGTAACCTGCATGCCGTCACTATGGATTTGCTAATTTGCACACTGTCTGCTTACTTTCCTTTGTAGTCATCAAAGAAGTGCTCCTTTTTTTTGTTTTGTTTTGTTTTCATTTTTTAAATTTTTATTTATTTTTATAATATTGTTTATTTTTTAAAATTAATTTTAATGGAGTTGCTCCTTTTCCACCACTGTCCTTCACTACCTTTTGCGTCTGCCACCACCAAGCTGCAGCCTAACCCAGCCTTCAGGGTCTGGGCTGTAGTTCGATCAGTGAGCAGCCATGGAGGTTGACAGGGTGCCTTGGGTCCCTTACAGGAACCTGGGTGCAGGGAATGTTGGTGCTGTGATGGATCTGTGACCCGAAGCACAACCTGGTCCCTGTCCCTTCTCAAGCAGAAGGGCTGTTCCAGGGGTCACATGGTGCAGAAGACCTGGGTTTCAGATGAGAGTTTTTTTGGTCCCAGGGTGCAGCCGGTGCTGCGGAACAGCACACAGTTCCTACAGAGAACAGTGCCTGTGCAGGGCAGCACAGCTGCTGTAGGGTTCAGGCAACACACAGGGGTGCAGAGGGGGGTCTGTGTGCACGTGCCCAGAATGCATTATGCGGTGTTGTCCATCTGCTAAGATAATGGATTGCTTTTCTTAATCTACAGCATTCCTAGGAAGGTGCGCTGGCTGCCTGCAATGGGGTGGAGGTGGGGGCTCTGGGGTGGGTCAGGCCGCCAACACGGCTGCTTGCCAGCAAAGCTGATGCAACCGTAATCAGATGACTCCCAGCGTGAGAGTCAGGGCAGAGGAGCAACAGCTCATGGAAGCGGACGACAGCAAAAACGAGGGAGCTTCACAGTGTCTTTCTGCCCCAGTTTATACTCTAGAATACTGATATTAAGGCAGTATCAAGCTAAGCAGTGGACTAATTTAGTAACCATATACCCTCAATCCCAGCATCACATTCTCTAGATACAGCCATCTCTGGAGAGGTCTCGTCTAAGACTGAGTGGTGCTCTGGTGGGGGGCATCTAGACACAAACCATCGCAGTCCACGATTAACAAGGTCGGATTACTTTTTGGTACTTCTTTGCTAAGAGCTTGCTTTCTCTAGACTATACTTATTGTCACTCTGACACTCTCTTCTACATGATTATGGATGAAAAGCTTACAAACTGTGAGCTAAATAAACCTTTCCGCCCTGAAAAAAAAAAAAAAAATACTCCGTTCATTACAAACTTCTAGGTCTTTATCAGGTAAATGAATGAAAATGTCATATTGGTATAGCTTCAATTGTAATGATTGATACTATAAATGAAGCTGACAGGAAGCTACAGTCCTTTCCTAATTCTTATAGTTTTATCTTGTTCATTCCAGCTTTATATGATATATACATACAAATACTTGAGCTTTATCTTGATATAAAATATAAATTTATTCTAGTGAAATATATATTTTTTAAAAAGCTAATGCAAGCTGCAGATTCTCCTGTGCAGAATATAAGATAGATGTCAGGATTTTCACAACTGTATATTTTTTATTTCGTGTCAATGTCTTTCCAAATGGCTACCTTCACATCTCAGGCAAAAACCACTAGCGACTCTGGCGGGACTCGAACCCACAACCTTTGAATCTCTGCCCTATGCTTGCTAGAAGTCCAATGCGCTATCCATTGCGCCACAGAGCCTGCTCAGAGATCCCTCCCCTGCCTAAGGTTCTTTGTTATCTTTTGGCTTATTGCGCTGACCATGTATGGAAATCCATTTTTTCCAGTCGCCGTGTGAAAAGCCACAAAAAGAGGCGAGAGGTGAAAAGGCCACGCGCGGTCGTTTCTGACCCTCCCAGTGGCGATTATCTCTAGTGTCTCTCGTGGGACAACGAACAGCTTGGCCAAGGATCAAGTAACACATCCAGCCTGGTTCTCCAGATGCAGGTCCTCCTCCTTGCTGTCCCCATTCCCGTCAGGGCCCGGAAGGTTCCTGCAAATCGCGGTGACAGCGCTCGTCCATCTACGGCTCTAGCAGATTGCGCGCTGAGCGAGTGAGGCCGGCCTGGCGCTGGAGCCTTCCGGGCTTTCCGGCGCGAGGTCCTCTTGACGACCGCTGAGGCCGACGTGCAACCCACAGCTGCTCTCCCGAGATGCGCTGGCCTCTGTGGTCACACCCTTCCTCGTAGGTAGAGGGACCAGGAGGGGGCCGAGAGCGGGGCTGCTCCAGCCCCGGCCAGGGACAGGCGAGATGAGGGCCTGAGGCACACGCTTCCGTGACTCCATGCCCCGGCCAAAGTGGGTCAGAACCCAGCCTCTCCGGCGGAGACCAAGTTCCTGGAGCTGGACACCACCGGAGCCCCACGCGTGTCAGCAGTCTCCAGTGACAGGGCGGGGACTTCGCCCAGCAAAGTCGGAAACCAGGGGAAAGAGGGTAGAACAGACCGAAGGAAAGCGGGTTCTGCCCAGCTGAGGGTCCATCCGGCAGGAAAGACCCTGTGCGACCAACCCACCCACGTATCCAGGGCGTGACCGGGTCTCCATCCCTCCCCACGGCGCGAACTGGTGGCTCTGGGTTGGAAACCCCCGCGGCTGGACGCAGCGCAAAAGGCGTGCCGAGCGGGGCAGGCGGCCGGGGTCCCTAGCCCTGGAGGCCCAACAGCCCCGGTCTTCTCTGCCAGGACCACTCCCGCGCTTCCGCCTCCAGCCCGAGTTTCCTTCCCCAGGGCGCCAGGAGGAGGGGAAGAGGCGGATGGTTGCGAGACTCCTGCGGGCGCGGCCCTCTCGATCGCGCTCCGGGGCACAGCACTCGCCCTACGTGGGGGCCTCCAGACTCTTCCTTGGGCGGTGGGAACTAAAGCCAGGGCCGCCCAGCCCCATTTCCGGCCGGCATTTATACTTTTCTCTTTACTTTTAGACTGGCTCTCACGAAGTTCCCATTGTCCAAGCAAGCTTGTAAGCCTCCGCCTCGCTTCCCAGAGCTGTGGGTTACTCGTGCGCTCTGCACCTAGCTCGGTCGGGGCAGGTTCCGCTTGTTTCTGGAGAGAATGTGATAAGGCTAGAGATTACTTGGCTCACGAGCCTGCCGCTTTCCCGCGGCGCGCTTGGTGGGCTGGGGCGGGGCCGCTGTCCCCGACGGGCACCTCTCCGGAGCTGCCTGAGAGCCGGTGCACCGCTGGCGAACGCGGGGGTCTTCGTGGATGAGGCCTGTTCTGAGTACAACCCAGCGGAGCTCATGTTGACCGCAGATTTACAGTTGGAGCTTCCAGGCTTCACAGCCCCAGCCAAGAGAGTGGGCAACACAGGGCGAGTGGGGGGAGGTTGGGGACCCGCTAGAGGTGACAGGGACGGTGCCAGGTTCCTGTCGCAGTGCACAACAGAGCAGGCAAGCGGAACCAAACCTTCCCTGGGCAGCATCCCAGACGCCGAATCCTTGACCCCGTCCGGCCCCGGGACTAAGGACCACGGTGGATGCGCCTGTCCCCTTTCCCCTGCGCTGAGTTGGCCGCGCGGGGACACAGGACGGGCGTGCAGAGCGGCTGTGCGTTAGAATTGCCTGGCTTGCCGAACTCCTCCTGGAAGGCAACAACCAGAAACCAAAGACTACCCAGAGAAAGAACCCTGGAGAGCGCCGAGCTGGGCCGTGCCCTTGCGTGGCTCGGCGTGTCAGCCCTGGGGAGCCCCGCGCCGCAAAGGCGAAGACTAGAAGCGCGGGAAGGCAACAGGAACCCGCGATCTGTGTTCACATGTGGGGCCGGGCTCACTCACCACGTAGGCCAAGCTAGCCTTGAACTCGCTAGGCGTAGGCAGCACAGGGACCCTCCAACTCCAGGTGCTCCTCCTGCCTCAGCCGACTAGGGCTACAGACATGCGCCAACACGCCCTTTCAGGACTGCGTTTCTTGGTCTCATTATCCAAATGATCTCCGGGTAATCATTTGACCTTAGATCAGATCAATTTTCTAAATAAAGACTTTCTCCGTGACAATTGGAATAAATAGAAGTGTAGAGAGATGTTCATTGCTTCTGGTTATGTGTAGTATGTTAGATAAAAAGGGATTATTTAACCTCTCAAAATGCATCAAATTGAGCGCCTTGGGGAAACGTTTGGGGTTTTCTGCCTTTTCTTTTTAAGAAAGCAGCCATGGTCCCACGGGTGCTCCTGGGCCCGCTTGCTGCGCTGCGGTACCTCCCCCCCCCCCCCCCCCC
>PVJA010023421.1:0-15665 GCA_004027025.1 Myocastor coypus | reverse complement strand
TGGCCGAGCGGTTAAGGCGATGGACTAGAAATCCATTGGGGTCTCCCCGCGCAGGTTCGAATCCTGCCGACTACGTGCCTTTTATCCCAGGTGAGGCGTAAGAGGTCACAGTATGGTTACTATCAACAGGTGCCAGTACCTCGAGCCTATTTATCTTGCTTTGCGGGTTCTGCTCCCCTTTTCTGTCTCAGGGGTGCCCCCACTTTAGTCTCATGCTCTTCCACCACCTCCACCCCCAGCTACTTCAGGCCCTGTACAACCAGACAGACCAGATTTCCAGCGTGCCCCATGGGTCCTCCCAGTTAGAGCCTAGCCTTGGGTGGCCACAATCCGTCCCATTCTTTTCCACTGTCCCTTTGTACCTTTATGCAATAGTAGCTGGCTGTGCATCTCAGCTGCGTCTGGGGTATGCAAGAAGAAACCTTTGTGTTTACAATGGCAAGGTGTGTGCACCTGTGCAAAAGTGTCAGAACGGGATTTTTACTCACATACTGCTTGTGAAAACTTAGGGTTTTTTGGTTTGTTTGTTTGTTTTTTGTCTTTTTAAGACAGGGTCTCACTATGCAGTTCAGCTTAGTCTTGAGCTCTCTTCTGTAGCCCAGGCTGGTTTCTAACTCACACTGATCCTCTTGCCTCAGCTTCCCAAGTGCTGGCATTACAGGCCTGCTCCTAGCATAAACAGGTTTTGTGTCTGTTTCCCTGAGCTGCGAGAGATGGATACACCCACGCTATTCTTCTTTTAAGTAAACAACTACTTAGCCGGGAGGGAAGGTAGGTGTGGCACACCCTAGGTGGCCTGAGGGCAGCAGGAACTGGGCTGTGCTTTAGTTTGGCAGAAGAGCAGCAGGAGCTCCAAAGCGGCACCAGGTGTACAAGTAGGGTCTTGTTTTTGTTTTCCTTTGATTTCTTCGTGGAAGTAGCCCAGTTCAGTGCACCAGCACTTGAAAACCTAGGTTTGCACGCTTCGGAGGGGTCTAACGTGAGTGATCAGGGTGGCATTCGTGCAGGGGTGCTAGCATTGGCCGCATGAGGCACAGTTCCAGTGCTGAAATGGAGCAAGGTTAGACCGACACAGACGCAGGGAACAGAGACCTCCCCTGTGCAGATGAGGCAATCGGCAGCGCGAGTACACGTTGAATCGGCCGCGTGGTACAAAGTGGTCCCACAACCAGACGGAATGACCCAAGGATGGAACCCAACCATGGAACTAGGCCCAGAACGCAGCGAGGATCATGGCGGGGGTAGAACCGATTGGACAGAACGTTCCACTTGGCCCCCTCTGCCACCTCCTCTTCACTCTCCTCCACAGCTGTTTTCCTCGTCCTTGTTTTCTTCTGGACATAAACCCCTAAGCATCGGCATGTGAACGTACTGCTTCCTGCGGCGAGGGCAAGTCCTGCTGAAAACAAGATTTTGCTCCGGGCTCCGACGGAGCGCTGTGAAGTTGAGAACAGGCGCTTGCTTATTACCATGCGTGGCAACAGCTGCAGGGTCCTCATTTCTCCCGCCAGCACAGTGGTCTAGTACCCTCAACTCAAATTGGACAGGCGACCCCACACGCGAGGGCAGCGACACCCGACCGACCACATTGGCCCCGGAAGCAGCCCAGCAGCGCGTGGCTGTCGCTGGTAAAAGCGTAGTCGGCAGGATTCGAACCTGCGCGGGGACACCCCAATGGATTTCAAGTCCATCGCCTTAACCACTCGGCCACGACTACCTTCTTGCCTTAAGGTCAGAGGGCTGAGATAGAATAAAGGACTGTGCCAAAAGCTGAGCCACTAAGTCTCGCCTGGCGCTGTGCATACCACTCCGCGGGTCTCCACACACAAAGAACCCACCGAACGCCCGGGCCCTGCAGGAGGGCGTGCCTGCTCCCCGCCCCTCGGGAGCACAGGGGACAGTGCTGGGGAGTAAACGGCTACGGTTAGTCGCGTGTGGGGCCTCGATGGCGTGGCCGGAGACTGCCGGGCTTGGTCTCCAGTCGAGATGGGGCGGGATCGTGCGCTTTCTAGGGAGCGCATCTGAAATCCTGATTTGAAAAGCCGAGATTGGAAGTAGGGTTCTGGTTCTGGCTGTCTGATAAACCATCATCTCAAAGCCACTAAGAAGAACTCGCGGGCACGCTTGCCCCGCGGTCACTAAAAAGAGCAGAGAATAACAGCAAAGATGCGAAAGCTGCGTGCGTGTGGAATGCTGGGGAAGAGTGGGGTCGCGGGCTTACCGGCTTTTTTGTAGCTCTAGGAAATCACTGTTACCCAAATGCAGAGCTGTAAGTGAATTAGTGCAGCTATGTTTTAGTTTTGCTTTTTGATTTTTTGAAACGAGCTCAACAAAATTCAGCGCACTAACTTATCTTTTAACTCATCCTTTTGTGTGTTTTTAGACAGGGCTTCACTGCGTAGTTCAGGCTACTTTTGAACTCACTAAGTAGCCTGGGCTGGCCTAGCACACTCGATGATTCTTCTGCTTCAGCCTCCCAAGTCCTGAGATTATAGGAGTGTGAAGACACACCCGGATGCAGCTACCTATTTTCAAAAACAATAGATTGCGTGTAGTCGTGGCCGAGTGGTTAAGGCGATGGACTAGAAATTCATTGGGGTCTCCCCGCGCAGGTTCGAATCCTGCCGACTACGGTTCTTTATCTTGGTGGGTAGAATCTTTGGTGAAGTTTTGCTATTTGTTGCCTGAAAAAGAAGCCCGGTTGCGTTTTCACTTTATGGTTTTAATAATTTTTTTCCCAGCATGCCTCCTAAAACAACGTGAGAAAATTATATTCCTTTTTGGTTTTAAGTAATTCAAGCACATTCCTGATTTTTTTTCTTCCAAGTTCGGCCCAAGCACAGACGGTGCTTTTCGAAGTGTTTGCTATCAACAAACCTCTGCTTATTTATTTATTTTTTTAACAACAAACCCCTGTTTACAGAGCGCCCCCCTCCAGCAGGGAGGGTGTCGGTGTGCGCTCCAGGGAGCACCCCCCCCCCCCGCCCTTACGCGGTTCCCCACTGCGCTCCTCTGCACGCAGCCTTGCCTAGCCCGGGCCTGCCTACGCCCGGCGCTTCAGAGGTCAGAAACGCAAGGGGCCGTTTCGGCTGGATTTTGGGGGGGGGGGCGGACAGCCCTGGGCCTCGCGTTTACAGGACCGACTCGGGAGCCAGTGGGCTGCAGTCCACGCGGCCTTTCCTCGGCAGCTTCAAGCTGGGCGTCAGAGCCGTGAGCTGCAGTCTTGCATCAGGGACTCGGCACCGCACGGCGAGAGAACCGCGCGGGCTCCTGGTGTCTCCGTTGCCTTCGAGATGTGGCTCTCGCAAGGGCTCGTCCAGGTGTCCTGGAACAGCTCCTTGGCTCTGGGAGAGAGGGGAGCCTTTTTTCTGATTTCCTACGGCTGGAGCGGGGAGACCGCCAAAGCTGTTTAGGAAAACACCTAAAATGCACCCGCGACAGTGGGCGGGTCCCAAATAGGTGTCTCCTGCGGAAAGTGGCTTCTTCCAAAGGGCCACGCATCTACTACCCCAGGGACAGAGCTGCCAGGCAAAACGTAGGCGGGAGAAGCTGCGATGGCATGAAGGTGACACCATGATTTCCTTAGCTTTCTAACTGGGCCTGCAGCTTTGAGTTCTAGGTCCAGAGGGCCCGGCATGCTGCCGAGGTCTGGGCGGTACAACGTGCAGGCATGGAGTGGGCAAGAGTTTGGAGAAACCGCAAGGCCTCAAACCAAAGGGAGGCCTCCACAAGGAGGGAATGGGCCTGCTCCCCTGAAGTCCTCCAATCTGGTTGCTGCACCAGAACTGTCCCTGGGGGAGGGGAGGATCCACCCGGAGGGGCTCCACGAACCACAGCAGTGGGCCTGTGGCCTGGTCTAGGCAGCTACCACCTCAGTGCTGGCTGCCTTCGTGCTTGAAACCTGCTCTCTCCAGAAAAAACCTGGCATTTTGCAGTGGACCCTGCCTGTAGCGATAGGATAGCCCATGAGTCTTGTCTGAAATGTTTCTCCAAAGACACCCAGAGTTGGGGCACGCTGCCAGTTCCTTGCTGTGTGAGGATACTGCTGACCAAAGACACATGCACGACTGCACCTGTGTGCAAAGCTTTATTGGAAACAGTTGGGCTCAGGGTATTTCTGAGGTTCACAGACAAGAGCAGCCATGTTGATAGTGAAGGAAGTGAGTGTCCTGGGCCTGGTGCACAGGACCTGGTGTCTGTAGAGCATCCCTGGGAGGTGCTGATGCGCGGGGCCAAGGGCGAGGCTCATCTTGATCACTGCTGTGATTGCAGCACCGACCACAGCCTTCCGCCCAACACCTGAAAATACACATAATTTGTAGGGCTTCTAGTGTCACAGTAAGGTCACCGTAAGGACCTACCTCAGGAGCTTTCCTGGTTGAGCCTGCTATTCCAATCGCACTCTCATCGCAATGTCCTTTCCCTTGTAGGTCACGTTCCCTCGTAGAGCAGCTGCAAACCGAGCCAGTAAAGAGGTCTCAAGTGACAGTTGGTTTAGTTACTGAAGCAGAGGAAATTATGCCTACAGTTTTGCAAGCTCTGGTTTTAACACCAGACAAATTCCTTTCTTAATGCACATTATTAATCCACGGTTATGTGAGATGTAAAATAATGCTTCCTCAATCTGCTGGGTCCTGGGCGTTTATGTGCTGGTCACAGAGACTGGAGCCTGGCCAACACAGAAGGTGCTCGCTGTGAGCGCGTTGGTGAAATTAAACTTCACTGTAGGCAAACGCTAACGTCCAGGTTCATCCTTCTGTGCTTTCTGCCTTGAGACGCTGGTGCAACAGCAGCCTAGAGGCTGGGCCTGCTGACGCCTGAGAGGTCACGGAAGGCAGAGTGAGGCTGGTGGCCCGTTTCCTACCTTATGGCTTTGGCAGGGGCCTTCTGGGTTCTGCGCAGAGGCATGAGCCATCTCACAAGCCTGTTAGCACCAATATGTCTCAGTGGTATCAAACTTAAAGTATACATATTTTTTCAAAGCAAAAGATGTTTATATGTGAGTTGTTTTTCCTAAGCTAAAATCTTAGAACATATTCAGGTTTAATTACAATGCTGGCACTTTGAGTTAAATACATGGGTGTGAGGTTTCAGTCTGGACACTTGTTTCTAAAAGGTTCATCATCTCAGGCCTCGCCCATCTCCTGCCCCTTCAAGACTGAGCGCAGCACTCCCTCTCAGGGCTTGCAAGGACATCCCATGGCCTACTTTTACACCATCCAGCTGCACACACTCTGGAGAGAGGCCTAGAAGTCTCCAGCCAGCATCCCAAACCTGCAACCACCCTGGATTCCAGGCAAAGCAGACCTGAGGGATCACCTCGCGGAGGCCACTAGAGGCAAATTCCTTCCTAGACTGAAAGCGTTTGAAAGTGCCCCCTGCTGAGGACACCTTTCCACTTTCCCTGCAGGTGGACCAAGTTGCCCCAAGAAGAAGTGACCTGCAAACACAAGCAGCTGCTGCTGAACGGGAGCAGGCCCTGCCCACTTCCAAACAGAACACTCAGCTCCTGGGAAGCTGCGAAGGACTTCTCTCCTGCAGGAAGGGTTCCTCTAGAGCTGGAGAACCCAGGCTGAGGTAAGGGTCAGCAGGAGCCCAGGGCGCCCTAACGCTAGTTCCTTTCACAGATCAGTGTGGCTCTCGTCAGATCTTGCCTATGTTTTTATTATTTGCCTTTGTCAGAGCTGTGATCTTCATACTAAAGTCCCTTCCCGCTTCCTCTTTGTGGGAATTCTGCCCGCAGATTCCTGCTGTTGCCTCTGTTCATTTCCATTATCCCTGAACTGGCCCACAGCAGTCAGTGAGGCCACCAGGAGTGCAAATTCCTTCTTAGACTGAAAGCATTTGAAAGCGCCCACTGCTCTAGACACCTTTCCAGTCTCTCCCTGCAGGTGGACCAAGTTTGCTCCAAGGAGAAGTGACAGATCTTGACAGGGCAGGGAGCGAGGTTTTGCTCCGCCAATCCGATGACAACTGCCCCTTACATCACACAGCACAGAATTCTGTGCGCAGCGTAGACTTTCACCAAGTTGCACAGGCGGCTGCACACTGGGAATGTCTCCCTGCATATCCGAAATCTGCAACACAGAAAGGCACCTCCAGTCCCTTTGGGCTTTTGAGACAGGGTCTCGCTAGGTCTCTAAGTTCCCCAGGCATCCTCCAGTCTCGGCTTCCCAGAGTGTTGGGATTACAAGTGTGCACAACCCCGTCCAGCTTTGCAACCCCGGGATCCACCGTGCTGTGCCCCGCTGGGTGACAGTGTCAGCCCCGCTGCACTCCCTGCCGCAGGAGTTCCAGGCCTCGTAGGAGGCCCCACGGAGCCCCAGACCGAGTGCGGGTACCTCCGTGTTCCCGGGAACTGAGGCGCGGTCGGCGGGGGAGGGCGGACGTTTCCTTCCGAGTGGGGCCGCACAAAAGAAATTGCGCCCGGAATCGCAAGGTCGCGGTCGCGTCGCCTCCTCCGGTCGCAGGTCAAAGCAAAGCAGGGCTCTGAGGCCAGGGGACCTGGAGGCAGACCGAGGGCTGGCACGGAAGAGGAGAGCGGTCACCTCCGTGGGTGGCCCCGGGGCCCGCGTCCCCACGCCTTCCACCACCGACCCTTCCCTCAGAGAGCCCTGACTGCTCCCCTTGCCGACCGGATCACTGCCCACGCTAGAGTCGCGTTCTGCTGCTGTCCCTTCACAGTCCAGTCCACCCCAACTCTGTCTCCGCAGGCAGCCTTGGAACGCGGAACGCTGAACACAACAAGAACACAGGGGTTTGCGTTGCAGAGCAGAGTGGCGCAGCGGAAGCGTGCTGGGCCCATAACCCAGAGGTCGATGGATCGAAACCATCCTCTGCTAGATACTTTCTTGCGGCTGCTGAGTACCTGATTGGAACCCAGGGCCAGACGACTCCACGCTCCACAGAAGGCCCACATTTTCTCGGTCTGGAGTGAGGGTTTCAGGGCTTGGAGGCCCTCCTGACCTTGGGCTTCAGGACTCTGCTCTTCCACTGTTTTCTAGTTTTTTCCCCAGCAATTCTCTTTTTTCCCTTCGTGATTGAATTCAGGGCCTTGGCGCTGAGCTACACCTCTAGCCCGTTCGGTTTCTTAACACAGGGTCCTGCTAAGTCCCTAAGTTCCCCAGGTGTCCACCTGCATCTGCTTCCGAGCCTTAGGATTACAAGTGTGCTCCGCCCCTCCCAGCTCTGCAACCACATTCCACGGTTGGTGAGGTGAGCTTGACCTTGAGCTGTGATCATTACTTTTGCAGAAACTTCCAGTTGTTCTTTAATCCAGGGGAAAATGGGGACGGCTTGTTTTACATATCACACAGGGGAAGTGGAGTCAAATGCAGATTTCTGAAATTAGATAGCAAGGCAGTTGGATCTCGTGGAGGGCTTCATGTAAAGGGTAATTGCTTTCAAGTTTTGTTCCTTCCCCATGAGATGAACCAACACATTAGAAAATACAGTTGTTAAAGAAAAGCCTTCAGCTGGGCGTGGTGGCACACCCCTGTAATCCCAACACCTGGGAGGCTGAGGCAGGAGGATGGATCAGCGTGAGTTCGAGACCAGCCTGGGCTACTAAAGTACCCTGTCTCAAAAGGACAAAAAAAAAAAAAAAAAAAAAAAAAAAAAAAAAAAAAAAAAATACAATGTATCAACTTTTACAAAAAGGGGAAAAGAAAAAAAAAGTAATGTTAATTGAAAGTGTTAATGTTTGTTTGATCAATCTTATATACCTATATCTATTAATCTAAACTGATCCGATGATGAAAATATGTAATATAACCATTGTTAAATTTAAACAATAAAAATATTAAATCATGAAAATAAAAGTCTTACTTATGATCCTGTCTGAAAATATGTAATATAACCATTGTTAAATTTAAACAATAAAAATATTAAATCATGAAAAAAAGTCTTACTTATGATCCTGTCTGAAAATATGTAATATAACCATTGTTAAATTTAAACAATAAAAATATTAAATCATGAAAAAAAAAAAGTCTTACTTATGATCCTGTCTCAAAAAGACAAAAATAAACAAGTAACCACTGTGGTGTTATTCGAACTCTTGTCCTTGGTCCTCCAAATCGAGAGGTCTCAGTTTGGCATGCAAAGGGACTAAGCAGAAGCCCATCCTCCAGATGACAAGCTTTCTCCTTCGTCCCCAGGGCTGGCCTCCAAATGGGAGGAGGCAGCCTGAAGTGGTCCTCCCCAGGCCTGAGAAAGAAATGTGAATCCAAGAAGCACCACCGTAGAGGTATTCAGAGCAAGAACACCCTGCTGTCTTCAATGAAGGGGAGGGAAGCCACAACTGAGTGTTCCCATGGATACTGGAAGTGAGAACTCATCCTGTCTCCAGCCCAGCAAAGATGCCAGGTGGGTGTTATGGGGGTGGCTCACATGTCTTTTAACTTCAAAACAGCACCTAAACAGCACCTCAGTAGGTGCAGTGTAGTCAGCAGGATTCGAACCTGCACGGGGAGACCCCAATGGATTTCTAGTCCATCGCCTTAACCACTCGGCCACGACTACTTAGGTTGCCCTATGGCGGGATAAGATAGTTGTGTTGCAGTTTAAGTTTGTCGCTCAACTCACCAGCCTGAAGGTCCTGTATTGACGACTACAAGCCCCTGTCCCTCGAGGGTCACACCCCATTGGCAGCAACGCTCACCCTCTGAACCAGAGAAACTGGCTCCCCTGGCGCTGCTGGGCCCAGCCCAGCTTTTGGAGCTGCCCAATTGAAAGGCGAGCGTGAGGCACCGCTAGTGCCCAGTGGGATGCTCATTGCTGGCCCAGGTAGAATGTGAGAAAGAAGAAGCAGGAAGTTTTGTAAGAAATCTAGAAGCCCCAACGTAGCAGCAGGTTCTAGAACTGGTGAACTGGGTGAAACACTTCTTTAGGCCAATAGCACTCCAGGATGTGCCTTTGCAGGCAGCATCTAATGCAGTGTGCAGTTTGCTATTAATAGCAGAAAAGCAGAGTGAGAAATGAGGTGTCATGCATCTATTACCTTTATTGTTGCATGTATCAGTTATTTGGTTAGGTTCTTATTAAGAAATTTAGAACTCTAATGTACGAGGATAAATTCCATTTGTCAGGGCAAAAACAGATTGTCGGTAGCCCCGGAGCTAAGGAACAGCTTTGATTTTTGCTAAAATCTGTGAGTCCACTGCTTTCTTATTCACGCTCCTCTGAAATCTGGTCTCTCTCTTTCTTGGTGTTGAAGGTCTCACCCTCCTGGTGTCTGGGTTTCCGCAGCGTCTTGAAGCAAGCATCAGTGAGGTGTTTGGGGATTTTCACTTTGCTGATATCAATTTTTGTAGAGGTGGCAATGATAAAAAGTTCTGGTGTGTTCTTTGTAGAGGAGCACGATTAAGGTTAAAAGGTGCAGTGACAAGTAGCAAGCCACTGCCTGGCCACTGCTTCCTTTCTTGCCTCTGTGATGCCTGGTGAGGATGATCAAGATGGTGCCGGGTGTGGTGCCAGCTCAAAGCTTCCTCACATGCTCACTGAAGGGCTTCTTGCGGTGGCTCAGGAGCTTTGGGGGCACATCTTCAGTAGGGTAGGCAGTATCTAGACACTTTTCAAAGTTTAACCAGGTGGGGACCTCCATTCTTGTCCCCACTTGTCCCCCCAGTTTTGTGGTGGTAGCAAGAACTTCCTCCTTTTTCTTCTCAATCTTTGACTTAGTAGCTGTGTATTTTCTCTTGTACGAAGCCTTTCTGGAGTCCATGGCAGATCAGGAGCACCTACCAAGTCCTCTAGCTAGGACAGGATGTCGGCTGCAGCAGGGCTGCCCCTTCCTGGACTGCTTTGCCTTCACTTTATCCTTTTTACTGGTACCACTGGCAGCGGCCTTTTTGGCGTCAGGTGTCTTCTCTTCAGTGTCTGGCTCCTCGGTGTTTTTGCCCACCATCTTACAAGATGGGAAAGACAACCAACTTTTCATATTTATTACCTTTTAAAAGGTCCATTACACCTGGCTTCTCTTTGCTGCTATGGCTGGAAAGAGCACGGACTAGGACCCAAAGAGAGGTTTCACTTTTCACAATATCAGGTTCACTGCACTTGAGTTTCACTAGGCCTAGTATTAATTTCTAAATTTTCCTCTCCTCTAGACCTGAGCCAGGCAGTGGAATTCCTGGCTAGTTTTGGAAATGCTGGTCTTCGTGAGGGGCCCTTGCAGGGATGGTTTTGATTTGGCTACATCCTCCCCAGTGATTGCTATTACAGGACATTTCCCATTTGGCTTTATTCCCAGCCTTCCAGGCTCTTTGCTCGATTTGTTTATTTATTTATATTTGGTACAAGGTCTGCAGGGTCTCACTATGTAGATCGGGCTCGTAGTGATTCGCCGGTGTTCAGCTTCCCAAGTGCTGGGATTACAGGTGCCCCGTCTCAAGTGCCCCCTCAGCCCCACTCCAAGGGTGGGGCCAGGCATGCTGGAAATTGGACCCTGGCTTCATCTTTGTCCAATTTTAATGGATCACTTTAAAAAAAAGTTGAGTTATGAGAATTCTTTGTACATGCTAGACACAAAGCCCTGATTGTTTATCTGGTTTGCATTTTTTTGTTTGTTTATTTTGGGTTTTGGCTTGGAGACAGGGTCTGGCCCCCATGGTCCTCCTGCCTCAGCCTTCCAGGTACTGGGATTACAGGTGTGCACTATCAGGCCTGTTTTTTTATTTCTTTTTATTAAGAAGAAAAAGAAAACCGAGCAGTAAACACAGCGGTATAAACGTTCACAGCAGGAGTGTAGGAGGGCAATAATGCTCAGCTCAGTTCACTGCACTGTTGATTGCAAAGCAGGCGCTCCTAGAGCAAGGCACAGGCCCGAGAAAGCAACCAAGCAGTGTAGGCATCTACCTTTCCTTTCAGTGAGCTAAGAGCAATTGGTACAAACATGCGATTCCTCACAAATCTTCATGTCGCCCTCGTGCAAGGGCCATGTGAGTCTTCTCTGTGCACTCCTGTGCTAGTGTGTGTGCTGCGGAAGCCAGCGCGTGCCTATACTTCAGAGTGTCTTTCAAAGCACTAAAGTTTTAAATGTTTATGAAGTCTGAGTGATCCATTCTGTTTTGCTCTTTGTGCCGTTGGTGTGTCTCACAATCATTCCCACCTCTGAGCTCTGGGAGCTTTACCAATATTACCAACATTACCTCTTACATTTACCTCCTGAGTGCATTGTTATTTGATGAAAAGACTATTCTTTCTGTCCCTGGGATCTTGTCAGAATTTAGCTGGCCTTAGACTTGTGATTTCCGGGCCCTCCATGCTGTCACACTGCTTGGAAGTTTATCCTTACGTTAGTACTACGTGTCCTGATTGCTGTTGTTGATGTCAGTATAAATAGTGTGCATCCTCTTAAGTGTTTTTCTTCTTTTGAAAGATTGTTCTTGTTCTGGGGCCTTTAAAATTCCAAATGCATGTTAGAACCAATCTGTCAATTTCTAAAAGAGCTCAGCTAAAATTCTGATAGTATTGCATTGAGTCTGCAAGAATACCCAGGAAGTACCGATTGCCACATTGACAATATTGTCTTGCAGTCTATAAACATTTCCCTTCTCCATCAGCTTCCACAGTGCTTGGTACTTCTCCTGAGTCAGGGTATATATTTCACTTGCTTTTTGGTGTAGCAGGGATTAATACTGTGCCGATACTCTAACGCCTACAGGAAACAAAATCTGAATAAACAACTGCTTGTGCCTGAGTACAATGTTATGAAGACATTGACTGGAAAAAGCCATCTTGCCACGTGCAGGAAGAACTAGAATCTTAAGGCTTTTCCTACTTATTTTCAGAAGGTAGTAAATACAAAATAAAAGGCAAAGCATAAGTGTGGTTGTATCCCAAGGAGAATGCCTCGAAAGCTGTTTGCTTTGGGAAGACTTGAGTCTGTTTTAATCTGTGAATGTCAAAGGATTTCAGACTCACAAGGGCAAATGAGGGTATCTCCCATATGCTTTCTTTGCAGGTGCTGGCCAAGCCTGGGCTTGCCTCTGGGAAGACAGGTCAGGTTCCTGTGAGGCAACCTGTACCAGAGAGACAAGGAGTTTGTTTGATGCCCAAATGGATTTTTCATAGTCTATGTATTTTCCCAAATAGCAAAATGTAGCTAGTAGGTTCTTCCTATTGCATGGTTGATAAGCTAGTAACAAAGAACTAAGGGAGGGAGAAGGGAGAGAAGAAAAGAAAGAAGAGAGAGAGAGAGAGAGAGAGAGAGAGAGAGAGAGAGAGAGAGAGAGAGCTCTGCCCACTGGTGTGTAAAATAATTCCTTTGACACTCATGGCATGACACTGAACTGATGATGGTGGTGCCCATATCCGGGGCTAGCAGTTGCCCAGGCTTGGTGTGCAGACCTTGGCCTGACTAGAGTTTCACCATGATGAACTGTAATAATCACACAGATGCAGAAGAAATGCCCACCTTGCAGGGATACTGCCTGGGCAATCCACTTCCGCCCAGGGGCTCAGGCAGCCGAGAGCGCCCACTCAAGCTCCTGAGCGGTTCCTTTCTTTCAGGCTCACGGAGTGTCCTCTGCTCCATCAGACAGGGAGTGGATCCGCGGAGGAAGCCCCGCCCTTCAGCACCTGAGCGCGGGCACCCGGATGTCAGCCCCTGGCATTGATGGGAGACGCTAAAGGAAGTCACTGAGGCAATCCCTCAGACCACCTAGCCACCACGCCGGGGCTGCTCGGTGAGGGGTGCCCTGCTGTCTCTTAGGCGTATGGCTCAAGCGTATGGCTCGAGCAGAGGCCTGGGGGCAACACCTTTGCTCGTGGTCTTCAGAGGGATCGGCTTCTCTATGGGGCCTGCTACAGCGGGGTAGGCATTGCGGCCTGAGGACTGGGCTCATTTGTGGGAAAAAGAAATTGTCAGGAATCGTAGTCGGCAGGATTCGAACCTGCGCGGGGAGACCCCAATGGATTTCTAGTCCATCGCCTTAACCACTCGGCCACGACTACATGAGGAGCTGTGTCCGTTCTGAGACAAGTAGCTGTGTATGCTGCAGCTCTTCCCAGAGTCAAGTTTCCCAGCCGCGAGGGCCGGGCCGATGTTGCCTGAGGCCGCCGCGGGCCCAAAGCGTCCTGCAGCTGCACGAGCCGCACACCTGAGGAGGAGAGGGCCTGGCTCGCCGCGTCCTGCGGGCTGTGCTGCGCCCTGAGACAGACTGGCCACTCTGCCTAGGTGTCCGGACACGAGGGGGGCGGGCCAGAAAACACCGTGCCGGCACTCGGAGCGGCTGGGAGCGCCTCTAGGGGAGACAGGAGGAACTACAGGGACCGCAGCAGCAGCAGCTCCATTTGGCTGGAGGGGGCAGGGACGTTTCTTTGGATGGGACAAAGGACGCTTCCTGTCTGCGACCCACTTACAGCTTTGGCCCGTTGGCCACCTCTCTTCTGGGTAAAACTGTTTCCCAGGCGCGCGTCCTTTTGTCCTCCGCTTCGCCTGTCTTGCGGCGGTCCACGTCACCCCTTCTCCGGGCGTGCTGGCTCCCGCTGTCTGAGTGGGTGATCGTTTTCGGCCCCGACCTGCCTTACGGAATCTCCAGGAGGAAGCTCTACCTTTTTATCTTAGTGAAAATGAAATTGTACAGGTCTGGACTGTGACCCCAGCCTCCCCTGGCAGCTACTCTGTAGCTCTCGCATGCTTTCGAGTGAGTCGCTGTCCGTCGTTTTCTCTTCAAGTGAGGCTATAATGGTTTAACATGTCGTGAAGCTCTTAGAATTTAAACAGCCTTGGCATAGAGCAGCACCCATACGGAGTGCTGGATGTTTAAAAATTCATCTTACTAGCAGAGGAAAATAGTGATTTCATTTTTACTGAAGTAGAACAGTGATTAGCATGTGCTGCTGTGCTTTATGACGTCACAGGCCCCGAGTGACATAGTGACCCAGAATCCCAGCAGTCCCCACCACGATCACCACTACCTTCAAATCTAGGAGGCAGCCTACCTTGTTCAATGTTATATAACTTTGTTTGTTTAGAGACAGGGTCTCACTGTGGCACTGAGACAGTTCGGGCTGGCCTTGTGCTCACTTTTGTAGCCCCCAGGCTGATCTGAACTCGCAGAGATCCTCCTGGCTCAAGCTCCAGAGTGCTGGGATTACAGGCGTGGGCCTCCGTGCCTGGCTCAGGGCTGCAGGGTGGGCGCCTGCATCCAGGGCCCAGTCCGTGAGACTGCGTGGTATGTGGGGCTGGGGATCCGGCTCCGGGCCTTGTGCTTACTGGGTACGTGCTTATATCTTGGAGCTATCTCTCAGGACCCAGTGTTATATCATATTTGCATGCTAAATTTTTTTTAAAAAAATGCTTATGGCCTAAGAGCTGGCACAATTCAAAATCAAATTCACATTGTGGCCAGGCGTGTTGACACACACCTGTGGTCTCAGCACTTGAGAGGCTGAGGCAGGAGGATCAGTGTGAGTTCAAGACCAGCCTGGGCTACGAAAGTGAGCTCAAGGCCAGCCTGAACTGCATAGCGAGACCCTGTCTCAAAAAGATGAAAAAAAAAAGAAAATCACATTGTGTCCACCTCTCTGGGTCACTCGTGCACACACACAAACGAACCATGCTACATATGGTGTCTCTGTTACTTTTCTCTCATTGCTGAGACATACTCCCTGATGCCCAAAGTGAAGGAAGGAAAGGTTTATTTAGCACACAGTTTGTGGAGGTTTCAGTCCATAGTCAGCTTGCTCTGAGGTTGACCAGTACATGGCAGAGGACAGCAGACAGCTGTTGACAGAGGCAGAAAACAGCCAAAGCAACAAGGGAAAAGCAGCAGTGGCCAAGGAGCGGTCGCAGAACCAAGCCCGTCTCCCTTGGTTGTATTACACTCAGTCTCTCCACCCCATGGTGGGGGGAGCACTCATACCTATGACCCCAGTGCTGCATTATGAATTAATCACAAACTCTAGAAGCCACCACATGGCTGCGTGAGGCTCTAGCGGGGGCCACTAGACACCAGCCGTCACAGCAGGTAACCCAGGTAACCCGTTGGCTCCGTACAACGGAACAATTTGCTTTACACCCGATACTACGGGAAGAAAGTAAACACTGCGTGATCATATGTAGCCTGACACCACGGATCCGAAACGCATTTTAGGAGCTGAGAGAAGCCAAGGGAAACACTTTGGACGGACTTCTCGCGAGACCCAGAGGCACCTGGGTCTTTCCTCAAATTGTGAAGCTCCCACACATTTGCCAGGAAATGGGCTAGTTCCTGCAAACAGTTGTGTGTGGAGGTGATCAGAGACATCCTTGTGGCCCCAGCGGAAGGGCCCACGGTTTCCATGGAAATGTTTAATTGACAGCAGTTCTGTGCTGCCAGCTGAGGCCCTAGAAGTGCTCACAGAGCACCCCATAGTTCGTTCATGGGTTGACAGGACTTTCTTCTGTGGGGAACCAGAAGTACCCAAATACCGAGAGAAGTGAAGCAGTGCTTTATTTATGGACACATTTTCTCTCTTCGTTTTTCCGTGGAAGACGAATTCTGGAGATTGTCTCTAACATGCATCATAGAAGGCCTCATTCTTTGTGAGAAAACGTGTCCATGAGGTTTCTCCCCTCTCCTGTATCTTGGGTCCTTTCGATCCCGCATGAAGGGAATTCACCTCATTTTATAGAGTAGTTGCTCACGCGATGTGTTCGGCCAGCGGTTATTCCCTCC
>PVJA010023420.1:0-33041 GCA_004027025.1 Myocastor coypus | reverse complement strand
CATGTTAAGTCTAAGGCATTTAATATTCAGAAAGACAGTGATATTAAGCTCAAGTACCTATGTTGTAGAGTAGTACTATTACTAAGCTTCTCTTCTGGAGGCTTAACAACTTAAGTTTGCAGACCAAAAAGAGAAAAAGGAATACAAAGACAGCCAATATTTTGGCCCTAGCCCTTCAAGTTCAGTGAGGACTCTGGACATAAAAGGACCTGTACTGTAACATCCAATAACTCAGTAACATCCCAAATTTTCTGTTCAAGGAGATTATGGGGCCACAGAGGAAAGGGATTGATGGTGTTATAGTGTGCCTACAGAGAGTCACCTACAGAGAAAACATTCTCTCAGGCTTTTTCAGAGAGCAAACTGGTCAGGCAATGGCCATGACTCATCCAGATGACTGACAATGACAAAAGTCCTACAAAACACTGTATATATGGTTTCAAGGTTAATCCTGAGGGGATTTGACTGACCTTGGGGGATACAAAAGTTACATGTTTTGTTATATAGTTCTTGCTTTAACTTGGCCTTCACCACCCAGCAGAAAACCACAAGGCATAGGGAGTAAAGCCATATTAGTATGCTGAGCTCTAAAAGGCTCAGGTCAACAGCTTCTGACATTGCCAGTTCTGCCGGTAACCCACTACTATTATGGAATATTGAAGTATGTAATTAACTACTTTCTGTGAGTTCAGTGAGAAGAAACATTTGTACCAATAGTGTTTAGAAAAGTTATCATGTCTGCATCTTGTACTCAGGACAACTACTATGGAGACAGCACTGTGCTCTGTATTAATTAGTGTGGCTGTCTACTACTGTGTTGGGATACTGTCTCATTGTTATTTCTTATTAAAAGTAAAAACTAAAATAAAGTAGCTAACTACCAAAAAAAGTTTACAAGTTCTCTCTGTGTCACCCAGGTGCCTTTTCTCCTCATCAGTCAGTCGCTTCCCGCATGCCCTGGATCCTGCTTGTCTTGCATCTGGTCCTGACTGTAGAAAGTACTTGGGACACGCAGGTTCCTTATGGCTCTAGCTTGGAGCGTGCCAAGTTTGGACTGTGCTTTCTAGTGAGCAGAGTTTCGGTGTTAAAAGCACAGTTCCTGTCCAGCCTGTGTGGAGCAGAATTCTACTTCAGCGGTGCACACAGAAATAGTATCTCGTGGCGAGCAGGCCTCTCTTGGCCTCATTCCCCCAGACACAAACTGGTGATGGGAATGATAATAACTGCTCCTGTCTCCCAAAGCCGCTGTGAGGGAACAGCACATGGCTGTATGCATAATGAGTAGGGAGGACCGGACCTAGCATACAATGCTTTTCACCCTTTAGAAATATGAGTATCCTTAGATTTTAAAAAATTAAAGCATTCTTATGTCTTCTTATATATTCATCATGAGAATATTGGATATTTACTTTTCTCCTCCAGTTTTTCAACTGTAATCATCCCTGTACTTAATCAATTCCTGGTGTGTACCCCCTTCTGTGACTTCAGTCACTAACATGCACATATCTGAAACCACAGGAATTTTTTCTCATATGGTTTAAGTCATTCTCTGGTTATTAAATGATGTAACAATGGTTTTTATCTTAGTTACTGTTCTCTTGCTGCTGGGATAAACACCTTACACCCAAAGTGAAAGAAGAAAAGCTTTATTCAGCTCACAGTTACTGGAGGTTTTAATCCATATTCAGGTGGCTCCAAGGCTGAGTGGAACAGGACAGAGAGCATCCGGTTCATGGTGGTAGGACAGCAACCACATGGCGGCAGAGGCAACCGATGAACCAGGGCAACATAGAGCAGGAACAAGAGTCTATCTCTCTGTCTCTCCTATTCAGGCTCTCTGTCTTAGGCTATCTGCCTCAGGCCACACCCATATTCCCAGCAGTACTGAGATCCATAATCCCATCAGTACTAAAACACATATTCCCAGTGGATCAGGAGCCAGTCGGAAAGTCTAGAAGTCCCCACCCTATGATTGCATGAGGCTTTAGGGGGACAGCCAGACACAAACCAGAACAGTTCTACGAGCCCAATCCTAAAGCTTCTTGTTGAATCTAAATTGTGTCTTCTTGCACCTCTCGATGCCAAGTCTCTCCTTTTCAGCCTTGCCCTGTGTGTGTTCACATTGGGCAGTTCCTCCTCACCGCCCGAGTCTGGGTGCTCCTTACTGCTTATTAGAGGCACTACCACAGCTCGAGATCCAGTCCTCCCACAGCACCCCTCTGTCTCTTCAACCCACCCTCTAAATAAGATGTCCTGTTAAAGCCCGGTCGTGCGAGTGACATGCTAAAACCCATCTGCTGCACTCATTCCTTATCCAAACTATGCTTAAAAATTTTTTTTGCTGCTATCTAAAAACACATCACCATTTCTTAGTTTGATTTCCTTACTGCGTTTCTTTTCTTAAAATTGTGCATAGAGAAACGAGCTCTCCACATTTGTGCTTCAAGCCAGCCACGCCGCTCCCCGAGGCCGTCGTGTCCATGGCGCAGAGCTCCCTGAGCAGCCTCCGTTCTCTCACCTCCTTTCTCTGACCAGCAGACATCTCTCCTTTACCTCAGTTTATCAAAACATCGCCCAATATTCTAGATCAAAATCAAATTCCTTCTGCCTAAAGTGGCTCTGATCTCCATCTACCCTGGGCTCAGGTTTCTTTGCTCTCTCCAGAACTTGTTTAGAATGAATAAAACGGATCCCGTTCTGCACATGTCACCACCGCCTATGCGCACGCGCTCTCTTTCCTCTGTCCTTTCCCAATGCTGGCTGTGTTCCTCACCAGCAGGACCTCTCCATTACCACGCCCACTCACCAGAGTGACGCGCACCTGCCATTTCCACAAGGTCTGCCCACAGTGTGTCTTCTTTCGATTCACTCCTCTCTTGGGCGGCTAATCTGCCATGCTTAGTGAGGCCGACAGCATCGCTACAATTAGAGGTTCTACCCCACCGTGTACAGCACCCTGCCTACACACAAGCCAGGGGATCTGTCCACCCAGGGGTTGGCTCATAGTTTTCAAAAGGAGCATGCATTTGCCTCCCACCACGGTGGACCGGGTCATGCACATTGGTCCTCCTGGTACCCTCCTTGACTCTCAAGAAACACCTCTTTTGTCTCATGATCAAGATGCCCTCTCAGACCGCAAAACTAGAGCGGCTCACGTCCCCATCCTGGCAGAGGCCAGCATGTGGTCAGTCTTGGGAGTGGGCTTGGGAGCAGGAGGAATGAGTATGGGGTATCGGCTCAGCAATTATACCAGAAACTCTTTAAACCTCCACTAAGGAACATGTGATATCACGCCTGCCATTCACTCCTTTCAAAATCAAAGCATAGGGGCTGGGGAGATAGCTCAGGGGCACAAGTGCTTGCCTAGCAAGTGCAAGGTCCTGAACTTGATTCCCAGTTCCACACACACACACACACACACACACACACATACACAAAGACAAAGACAAAATCAAAGCATAATCTTTGCAGCCAGCCCTCACTTCAAAAATCCTTGCACTCTAGGCATCCAAAAGGCTAAGGAAGGGGGCACTTGGGCCAGGCTGGGAGAAGAATACTCTTATTATGTAAGTGAATCTGGCATCATTAGGAGTAAGGTAAAAAGCCTTCGCACCTGGCTTCAGCAGAAACTCGGACACCAGTGTCCCCCCATCACATTCTGTGTGGTCATGATGGAAAGAGGCATTGGGTGCCTGGGCACCCCTTCTGCTCCCCCTTAGGAGGCTTTTAATCCTCACAAAAATTCCACAAAGTCTGCCCAAAGTTTGCTTATAAGACCCTACATTCTGAAACATTTGTCTAGTTTCATAAAATCCAGGGTTCGCGATGATTGCCCAAGAGCTCAGGCCCCCACTACCGGCTTCTGCATGGCTGAAACCCGGTCTCCTGGCTCCCAACTGCTACGGCACCCTTGCTCAGCCGGAAGTAGTCTAAGAAAATCATCACCCCTTCAAACCAAAAGGTGGGAATGATGGGGTTTTCGGCAAAGTAAAGTTCTATGTCATTGTCATGGCGACAACCCAACCGCAGTTCTCCCTCACCCTGGTCACCAACCACCCACTTCCCTTACACAATATCCAGTCCCCTTGCTCCTGTCCCCCAGCCAATCACTGCCTTCCACGGCAACATAGACATCCGGTCCTGATCTCCTGAGCTAAGGGTCAGCCCCTAAGCCTCCCCTCCACCCGGGCTCTGTACGGCCTTTGTTCTGGCAGTCAGGCCCTATAGAAGCTCCACACACCCTTCCTTTCTGCGGTCTTCTCTGCTCCCACAATAAAGGCATTTTTTACTTTTTATTTTTACTACCAGATTCCACCTATGCATTAAAAAAATGTTGAAGATGAGAGGTTAAACAAGCAGTCCAAATGCATTTCCAGAAATACTCAGAAAAAAAGGAAAATACATTGAGTATGTGTGCCTTTGGAATCTACGCTCACTTTATTAGCATTTATCATCAACATTTAAATGCTCACTAAAATGCGGATTTCTAGTCACACGCTACTGAGAAATAAATCAGAAATACACATATTTAATAATTTCCCCCAGGTAATTCGCACATATTGTGCAATTTGTGGTACGGTGCCATAGCTCATAGGATGTTTCCTTTATGACGTCTATTATTACATGCATTAAATCCAGTGGTGCACAGGGCTCTGGGGCAAGACTCGGGTCTTATTTCTTGTGTATCTGCCCCAGTTCATAGCGCAGCGCCTTATGCATGACATATACTCAATAAATTTTAGCTAAATTATTGTATTATGAACTTGTGAACCGTCAGTGGCCAGCCATGGAAACTGTATTTGAAGATTTGACTTAACAAAACACAGACACACACACACACACACACACATTATATATATATATATATATATATATATATATATATATATATATATATATAATCATACAGCATACAGCATTTGGAAGAATAAGGAAAATAATTTTGAAAGGTCAGTGACTTTTGTCATATGTAGGTACTTTTGAAAGAGCTGCTTCTATACTATGTCATGTTTATACATAGAGATAAATGCAGAAACATGTACACTCAAAATTACATGTACAGTGCGGTTTATAAAAACAGAACACGACAGGGCTTGGTTGGTCTCCACTGCGGGCACCCTCTGCCCCCACACGCGCGTGGGTGCAGCGCGGCGTGACCGTGCATTGGCCTTTCACCTGTCTGCCATCAGCTGCCTGTTGGGGCGGCGTCAGGTGGCTGGCTACCAGGCGGCAGTCGTCAGTCCCCAGCCAGCTCCGGGCTGGGCGCATCCTCGGTTCCTCTTCGTTCAAGTTCCCATTCCTCCTCTTCATCCCGGGCCGCCATGCCCGGTTTGTCCAAGTCGCGATTGTCGCCCACTGTGCTGTAATCGAAGTCCTCATCCTCGCCGTCCAGGAAGGCTGGTGCGTGGGGCTGCTGAGGGATCAGGGATCAGCCTCTCCTCCGAGTCCGGCCCCCGGCCTCTGAGCCTTTGCCTGACCTCTGGTCTTCCTCGTCGCTGTCATCTTCCTCTCCTCCCTGCTCCAAGAGGCCTCTTCCTCCTCCCGCTGCTGCAGCTCCTGCGCCTGGTAGGATTGGAGCATCAGGTCAGACAGCGGCAAGTGGGTTTGCGGAGGGAGCCAGGGCTCGGTGGTGCAGCCTGCACGGGGATGCCGAGATCCTCCTAGGTGAGGCACTGCCCGACATGCTGCTCCTGCAGCAAGGGGGCCGAACCCCATCTGCCCGTCCCGGAAGTATGCAGCCCTTGGATGAGCTCAGGGCAGCACAGCACAGGTTCCGCAGGTGGGTGTAGGCGCGAGGCTGGTCTCAGGGTCGCCGCTGTCCACAGCCCTTGGAGAGCTCCCCGCTGCCTTCACCCTTTCCTGGGGTTTGCATGGCACTGGTGTCTGGCTCAGCTCCCCAGTGCCCAGTTCCAGGTTCCATGCAGCCCTGGTCGGGTTCCTTCGCCGCCACCTGCATCTGGATCTCTCTGACCTGTCAACTTCTGCAGTGAGGCCCGCACCCCAGCCTAATCAGTGCCCACGCAACAGCCCTGCAAACAAAGCTCAACATACTGCCGAAAGGAAAGAGAGCGAACCCCTGCCAGCAGTATCAAGAGAAATCCCTCGGAGGATTCCCAGAAGAGGAACAAACTGCCCTGTGTCTCCTGCAATTCTCAATACCCGCTGCGTCTTTGTTACCAGCTGCTAAGATGATAAGTACGAGGGCTCACTTGTGACACTGAACGGAGGATTAGATTTTCCCAGATTCTTTCATCTAAGGGGAACTTATCCTTTTAAATTTTAACTAAATGCTAATGGCGAGGAAGAATCATTGTGCTAATAAGTACAAAGAGAGCTTTAAAGTAAAAGACGGCAGGTTCCCTACGTCACTGCCTTCTTCCTCTCCCTGAACCCCGCTGTAAGAACAACAGAAAGGTTAAAGCATCGAGCCAAAAGAAAAGATGAAGAACAGAAAAATAAAGAACAGCGAAAGATGCTCAGAAAGAGCACAGCAGAGCGAGGAAGGACGCAGACGGCAGAGTCTCCGCTGGCACTGGGGGCAAGTGCGATGCGGCGCGATTAACGCCGAGGAGGAGCCCCGGGTGGGCGCTTGCAGCCATGCAGGGAGGAAGACGGAGGAAGCGCTGGAGACAACGGGTCCGGGAAACCCTAAGCAGCCAGAGCTCTGAATTTCTTCCGGCTGCCCAGGCAGCGGCCAAGGGCTCCCTGCCTATGTCCACCAAGGGCCCGAAGAATATGCCAGGAAAGACGCGGAACAAGATGGAGCCCTGACTCACAACCATGCATGGAAATGAAAGGGCTGAACGTCTGTAAGACCCCAAGTCACACATCTTTCAGATGAAGGAAGAAGGGCGGATGTTCCCCATCTTGGAGTTGGCCGTGGATTTTAGTTTGACATCAAAAACACGAGCACTGACAGGAAGGAAACAAAAACGATGAACTGGGCTTTGTAACATTATGCATTTCATTATTATTATTTTTAAAGGACAACCTACACACATTGGTTAGGTTAGGGTCCTTGTCTTGGTCACTCTTCTGTCATTGCTGGGACAAAGACCCGACACCTAAAATGAAGGAAGGAAAGGTTTATTTAGCTCACAGTTCCTGGAGGTTTCAGTCCATATTCGGCTGGCCCAAGGCTGAGTGGAGCAGAGCAGAGAGCATCCAGTGCATGGCGGCGGAACAGCAACAATGGCGACAGAGGCAACCGACCAACCAGGGGAGCAGAGAGCAACAGCGAGAGTCTGTCTCTCCGTCTCTCTTTGTATTACATTCAGGCTCTCCGCCTCAGTCTATCCACCTCAGGCCACACCCATAATCCGAGAAGGATTCAGACCCATAATCCCGTCAGTGCTAAGATACATAATCCCAGGGATCGTGAGTCAAGTCTCAAATTCTCGAAGTCCCCACTCCATAACTGCAAGAGACGCTGGGGGACAACTAGACAGGCGCTGTAGCAGTCCTTGAGCTGAACGGCATGACTTCTATATCTCAAAGGGATTCACTGTGTGCACGAATAGGACCATCCACACGGTGGCTGAGCTATGGCTGCTCCTCCTTTTGTCAAGTATTGGAGGAACCAAGATAGGAAGAAAAAAAAAAAGCAGCTGAAATAAGACTGTGACAGAAGTCTGAGAGCTGTCACTGATGTCACCTAAGGAACAGGAGAAAGGTGAGAAATCAGACCCATGAAAAGAGAGCGAAAAGTAGCATAGAAAGAGGTTTTGGGAGAAAAAGGTCAGGCCAACGTTAACCTCTTTCCCAAGAGAAATATTGTAAAATAAAAATATGGACAATTCCAAAGAAATGTTAATTTTTTTAAAAAAATCAGAACATAAACTAGGAAATATAAATGATACAAAAATTAGTTATTCTACAGAGAGAAATGAGAAAGCAGAATAAAATGATAATTAAATACCTAATTCGAGAAAAAAAAATAGAATTTGAGATTTACTTCGAAACTGACAGAAGCCATCATAGTTACGCCAGTACTTAAGGAAAGATTTACTCCAAAGAGCAATATAAACTTTTTAGACACTTGAGGAAAAGAATCTATGCTAGACTAAGAATTAAGAGTTTAATTATGAAGGATTAAAAAAAAATCAGCAACACTGGGAGAAGAAGGCAATCTGAGAAAAAAAATGATTTCTGTTATTAAATGTTTCTTAGTACAGGGTGCACGGGGTCTCACTACACGGGTTGGACTCGCAATGTTTCTCCTGTTTTCAGCCTCCCAAGCATGGGGATTATAGGCACACGCCACCACGCCCAGTCTCAGATGTTTCTGAATCACATTATAAAATATTGATATGAAGTTGCAGATAGTGGAAAAATATTTTTGAAAATCCTCTTCCCTGCACGTGTTCTGAGAGAGTAACTCACAAAGACTCTGCTAACAGAAAGGCGTGAGCCAAGGCGCAGGTGCAGACAGGACTCATGCAGCTGTCTCTAGCTGGTCTTGAGGGGAACGAAGGGGGGCACCAGAGCAGCCGGTGCCCACAAGCAGAGATGCCACAGCGGAGGTGGCATGGGACCTCGTGCTCCTGTGAGATACCTATTCGAGCCAAAGGAAGACTATTCTTGAGGAATTTATCAGTTTAAAAAAAATTACTTATAGATCAGGGACCATAAAGGAGGAGGTAAAGGTCTGGAAAGGGATGTATCAGTACAGACACGTATTTGCTTCTGCTTAGCCACAAAGGCCTAAATAGTTCCACCAGCGTGACTAATCTTTAGACTTTTTCTTTTTTATGTTTCAAGATGTTGATTATTTTTAGAAAGCACTTATTTACCAAAATTTCTTTACTGCTGGAAGTTCTTTCTGGATGCCCCTGAAACACAGAAGGTCTATGGTCTTGCTGGGTTAAATCATCTTGTAACATAGTCATCGAGGAGTTAGCATGCTTCCCGCCTCACTTCTGTGGGCCCAGGAGCTTCTCGCTGGGGAGCACCGGTGAGCACATCGGTGTCCAGTCACAAAGGCCACTCTTCCTTTTAATTTGGCTCTTTTCCAGCTCTTTCACTAGTGTTTCCTGGAGCACAGAAAAACTTCTGGATTGGTCAACTGGCAAAATGTCATATTTAGATAGAAAAAGAGGCTCGGCTTGTTTTGCACAGCAGGATAAAAGTAGCTCACAACACAAAGACTGCATGTGTGAAAAGAACTAAAATAAAATATTTTTAATTTCATGCAATACCATTTGTTGATTCTTTTCTTTCTTGCTTTTTTAATTTATGTATTTGGTACAGGGTCTCACTATACAGCTCGGACTCATCGCGATCCTCCTGTCTCAGCCTCCTCAGTGCTGGGATTATAGGCACACACCAGCGTGCTCGGTCTCGGTGTCCTGCTCAGCGGGCCTGGAGATGGGACTGGTGCAGTATGTGGTGCGAGGGATCAAACCTCAGAACCTGCGCTTGCCTAAGCAGGTGCTTTAGACTGCTGGGCTATCTCACCAGCTCTTCTGTATTTTAAAGATAATTAAAAAATCAAAAATAAAAATGATATGGAATCTGAAAGCATGACAATAGGAAATTAACAAAGATTATTATATCACATACTTTAATCTTCAAAGTAGTTGCTCAGATCATCAGATATGGGCATGTGAATTTGACCAAACAATATAAACACTAAACTTTCCTGTCAATAAATAGAAATTAGTAGTATAACTATCTTAGCTATCCTGTGTGTGTACATGTGTGTATGTATATATCCATATATTATTGATATTTATATTCATTTATGCTTGTAATGTCGCTTCCTTCATTTTTCCTTTCCCTCCTCCCAGTTTTTCTTTCTATTTGAGACATTTCTTTTCCTTTCACAGTATCATATCTTCTGGATCTTATTTATGCTTTTAGTTTCTTACATAAGGGACACAATATCATGTTTACATATGTGAATGTGATTCATTTCATTTGTAAATATGGTTTCTAATTTTGTGCATTTACCAATAAAAGCCTTGAACTTATCTTTATAGCTGAGTATATAAAAATGCTGTATCTGTTTTGTCCATTCTCCAGTTGAGGGGCATTTGGGTTGTTTCCATGATTTAGCTGTGACAAAAGAGCTATAAACATGGACGCACAACTGAAGTGTGATGCTCTCAGTCCTGCTGGAAAAACGCCCAGAACAAGATTAGCTGAGTCGAACAGGACCTCAACCTAGTTGTTGTTTCGTTTTGTTTTTAGGAATCTCTACACCGATTTCTATAGTGATTGCACCAGCCTGAACGCCCACCGACAGTATCATTGCTGATTTTATCACTGTCTGTTTGTAGTATAATTTCACGGCAGGGATTGTGATGCCTTCCGGTTTTCCTTTGTTTCCAAGGACTGGCTTTTTTCTTTTGGATCTCTTCTAGTTCCAGATGAAATTTAGGAATGATTTCTCTAGATTTGTGAGGTATACTAACGGTATTTTAATCAAGATCACACTAAATCTGTGAAACAGCCTTGGGAGCGTGGCCGCGTTCAGTGTTGGATCTTCCTAGCAGGGGCAAGGAATATCTTTACATTTTCTGAACTCCTTTTCCTCCTCTTTTTTCAAAATATTATAATTTTCAATGTATGGATATTTTACTTCCTTTGTTAGACTGATTCCTAAGTATTTCATTCATTTTTTATTTGTGTACAGTAATGATATTGATTTTTGAGTGTTGCCTTTGTACTCAGCTACATTACAGAATTTAGTTATTAAATCTAAAAGTCTTTTGAGGTCTTCTTTGCAGAATGTCATGTCATCAGACACTAATGAGAATTTTATATCTACCTTTCTATCCTTGTTTTTATTTTTATTTTGTTTGATTGACTCTGAGCAATGTTTACAGAATGTAGTGAATAGGAGTGGTGACAGTGGACATCCTTTCCTTGTACTTGACATTAAAGTGAAAGTTTTCACTTTTGTCCATTTAGTATGATGTTGACTGTTAGTTTGTCGTAGTTAACTTTTAGCAAATTGAGATGAAGGCCAATTGTTTGTAGGTTCTTTTATATCATGAATGAGTATTGGATGTTATCAAAAGCTTTTTCTGCATCTAATGAGATGATCATGCGATTTTTGTCTCTGGCTTTGCTGATACGGTGTGTTATATTTATTGATTTGCATGTATTGACCCATCCCTGTTCCTCTGGGATGGATGCCACCTGGTCATGGTGTTAAATCTTTTTGATGGTTTACTGCATTCTGTCGGCTAGCATCTTACTGAGGAATGTTGCATCTGTACTGATTAGGGAGATCATCCTGTAATTTTTCTTTTCGGTTGGCCCTTTCTCTGGTATTATTATCAGGGTAAAACTTGCCTTTAGGAATGAGTTAGGAGTAGTTGCTTCTCTTTCAATTTCACTAAAGAGTTGATGAGTATTGTTGCTAAATCTTCTCTAAATCTCTTGTAGAGTTCAGCTGTGAATCCATCAGGACCTGGGCTTTGCTTCTTTGGCACATTGTTAAAATTTTTCAATGTCATTGATGGATACTGGATTATTCAAACTTATGTATCTTTTTCACTCAGTTTTGGTAATTCATGTGGTTCTAGAAATCTGTCTGTCTCTTTTGTGTTTTCTATCCTGTGAGAGTAATGAGTTTTGAAATAGGTATTGATGTTCTTCTGAATTTCCACAGGATCGGTAGTAGTTTCACACTTTTTATTCCTTATTACATGAATTTGAGGTATTTCTTTACTTTTGTTGGTAACCTTGAGTATGGGTTCATGAATTTTATTTATTCTTTCAAAGACCCAATTCTCTAATTCATTAATTCTTTGTATGGTTTTCTTAGTCTCCATTATGTTGATTTGCGCTCTGATCTTTATAATTTTCTCCCTTTATTGGTTTTCAGCTTGGCTTTCCTGTTTGTTTTAGAAGCATGAAGCACAGTATTAGGTTCTTTATTTGTGTTCATTCTGTTTCCCCTGTGGGATAATTAACCACTGTAAATTTTCACCTTAGGGTAACTTTCACTGTGATCCACAAGTTCCAGCAAGTTCCGCTTGCATTTTTGTCTGATTGCATATAGTGATTCATTTCTTCTTTAATTTCATCTGTGATACATTGATTATTTAGGTGAGCATTATTTAACTCGTATGTGTTTATGGTTTCTTTTGTCAATAGCTTACAGTTTCACTGTACTGTGGTCAGATATTATGAATAGGATAATTTCAATTCCTTTGCATTTACTTAAGCATGTTTTATGGGCTAATTTATGATCTCTTATAGAGAGTATCCCATATGCAGCTGCGAAGAATTTGAATTCTGCTGTTGTTGGATGGAAAACTCTGTAAATACTCTGTAAGATCATTTGCTCACAAGTTATTTCAATTCTGTTATTTCTTTGCTGACTTTTTGTCTAGGTAATCTACCTCTTTGTGACAAAGGGGTGTTAAGTTCCACTTTGCAATCATGCTATTGCTTATTTTATTTTTCCTGTGTATTAAAATACATTATAAATATGTGAAGTACTATCTATGTATTCTGTAAAATAGATTTTTAAAATTTTTTTTCAGAACTGTCTTTTCTGTTTTTGTGTATTTGGTCTTTCAAATAAAATCAGACGTTTTCTTGAGATTTTGACAGGGGCTTCACAAAATACAAATTGTAGCATATTTCGTATGTGGCAATCTTTTTAAAAATCTGTTATATGCTTCTAGTAAAGTTTATAGTTATAAGTCTCACAGCTCTTACTTACATTACTCCAAAGATTTTTCAGTAGTGTGTATTGCTATGTTATCTTTTGTGTTTTACATCCTCTGTTTTACTGTTGATCAATATGTACTGCAGATACTTATTTTATTAAGTAGGTTTGGATCAGCCATAATTGTAAATTCTGATATTTTCTTGCTATTGTTTTTGTGTAAATTTTCAGGATTTTTATGCTAAAATTATATGGTCTATTCTCTTCCTTACCAAAACTAAGACTGTCTGTTTTTCTTTTCCTATTGCAGAGATGAGAACTGCATTGATTAGTATATATTATATTTATTTTATTGTAGTGTCTTGGCTACGGTGAGAATTGCAAAATTTTAACAATGTGTCTAGCAGCTGTTTCCACATATCTGCTAATTTTGCGGACTATATTTTCTATTCTCTTAGCCCTCTGAGACTTCTATCTACCTACCTACACACAAACACACACACACACACACACACACACACACACACACACAGTAGTTTCTCATTTAACTCAGTTTTCTTTGGGTCTATGGTTTTTTGCTTGTTCTTGGCCACAATTATTGATACTGTTATAGTGGCCTACAATGGCTTACTGTTTTTCAGTGTCATCTGTGTACCAGAGCTGCGTTAAGCATATACCAAGTTTCAATCCAATTAATAGTCACATAAAGCCTGCAAAGAGTCTCTAATTCTCATTAAAAAATTATTGAAAGCCTAAAAAAACCACCAGACATTGTACTCAACATCAAATACATAGAAAGGAACAAAATAAATGAAACCCTTGTTTTTGTGGAATTCTCAGCCTGTCAATTGATTAGTCTAGAAATAAATTATTTGTTTAAAGTAAAAGAGATAACAAGAACAAAGAAGTTGGAATTTATAAAATAAGACTTCCGCACTTTCACCTACTAGCCTCTTAGTCCTTGTTGACTCTCCGTGGGCAAAGACTTTTGTACCTGGCTGTGAGAGTTCCTGGTTTAGTTATGTCTAGCTTGGGTGTTGTACTGGAGAGAAGGGGGCTGATATCCCAGGGTTTGACACTGTCAGTGGTAAACAAAAGTCAGACACAAATTCAAAGTTTTATGGACAGGTTTTATGTAGTAATGTTTGCAGTAAGAAGAAGACTAAAAGGTAAACTGAATTCCTAAAACAAAAGCCAGAAGTCATTTTCAAAGCTGTGAGAATGTTAGGATACTATCGTGAGTTATTCCATGTGACCAGACCACCTCGGTTAGTGAGTAGGAGCTTACCCAGATAGGAGACAAGCTAGACTTTGGGTAACCAAGTGAATCTCTTGCCAGGTAGGAATGTTAAGGGGGGAGTTCCCGAGTCCTTACATCTGAAATTCCCAACTGCTGGGGCTCTCAGCTCCTGCCAGCTGTCTGAAGCAGAGGCCATCTTCCACTCCCAGGGCCTGCAAATTCTCAGATGACTACATAAGCTCTTGATGCTTTGGTCCAGAAATGGTTGTGGTAACTGCTTATTAAGCACACATCAGGGAAGGGTGCCCTAGTTACTGCACGGCAATTTATAATGCCTTTCTGTCATTGTATTTTCGTTGCACTACTTCCAACCTATCTCTGTTTTGCCAGCAGCCTTTTCTGTGGGGTCTATCACATTGTTCAAGTTTCAGCCATGGGTGCACATCTTCTAAAATGCTTCCTACCTTTTTGGTGACGTCAGATCCCAGAACTCTGCAGACAGTATATCTAGCTTTTCTCTATTGCCATCGGTTGTCCCTTTAACTTTTCTTGGTCCTCTAGGTCCTTATTTCTGTCTCCATAAAGGTGCCATCTGTTCATAGTTCGTGTAGTTGCATGAGGCTTGGACAGAAAAAAACTCAGTACTTGACTCTACTCACTTGATCTAAAAACGTTTCCATTTTCAAAGCATAATTACTAACTTGGGAAAGGAGCTATGATATTTTTATATCCCTTGGTCCAAGTGTCTGGGGGAAAGTTTTTACAAGAGGAACCTGGTCCTAGTCACCCATAGACTCAACAGTAGAATGAATGCCTAATTATATATTAAACTGTGACTGAGTATTAAGTTATTTTTGGTTGGATTATGGCTTCTTTCTACTTCAGCAACATTTCACAGAATCTGTCTTACAGAACTATGAAGTGGGCTTTGAAAATGTCTTCATCATGGGTCTCAGAGCTTCTAGATTCAGAGTAGTTCTCAACCTTTCTAATGCCGTGACTCCACAATACAGTTCCTCATGTTGTGGTGACCCCACACCAAAAAATAATTTTGGTGGCTACTTCAAAACTGTAATTTTGCTACAGTTATGATTCGGAATGGCTTTAGGCGACCCTTGTGTTTTGCTCATTCGACCCTCGCCAGGGTCACAACCCACAGGTTGAGAACTGCTTTTCTAGAAACTCTCTTTGTATGTCAAAGTTATTAATCTGATTTGGACACTAAGGCCTTGAGAGTCGGAGAGGTTCAAAACAGCTTTTGAGCACGAAGGACTGGCTCCACCCATCCTGGTCTCTGTCCAGGCCCTATTCCCTGCTTAATACTTCACAGATTCTCTCTGAGGTGTGCTGCATTTGTTCGGTAGTTGTGGAGCTTGAAACATAAATGGAGGCACAAAATAATGAAAAAAAAAATCCTAGCCACAAATTGTAAACTCTAACCACTGGTGCCTGCTCTGTGTATCTCCTGATTAACTGAACCTAATATTCCTTTCCGGTAAGCAAGCTCATTTCCTGAAGAAAAAAAAAAAAAAAAAAAAAAAGAGAGAAAACAACCTGCGGAATAATTCTGATGATGGGAAACAACTGGCAGAGAGTTGAAGTCCTGTTTGCAGCGACGTGTTTTTACATTGAAGAGGAATTCTCTAAGAACTCTGTTTTTTACTTTTTCTGACCCAGAAAAGCTGAGCACGCTTACATATGAAGCTGCCAGCACTGGTGCTCCCTCAGCTCGGGCGGTGGGCTGTTTTATTTCCGTGGTTCCTCCACTCATTCTTGAACAGTGAGGTCCTGAGCTTCTCCGACAACGAGGGCATCGGAGTTCCCATCAGGAAAGCCGATGTGAAAAGCTTCTCCAGGAGACTGAGCAGTGTACCAGCTTCTCCTCCAGAGCCAGGGAGCAATGACCCAAGTATGTAACAGAGCGTTCCCAAAGTGAGCCGCAGCCATCCTCAGCAACAGCAAGGCCCCCAGGTCCTGCCACAATGAGAACAGCTGAGCTCATACCAGCTAGCACGACAGGCTCCTCCAGGAGAAGCGACAGCAATGCCTCTTCCTCCCCGTAGGGATCCATTGGTCTTGCTGTGAACGGTTCTCCCTGGGGAGACACTGCAACAGGAATGAGCAAGATGCACAAGAAAATGAAAAGCTGGGCTAGGTGGCCACCAGTCTGCCTGGTGGGCAAGATTAACTCAAGACACACAAATGATCCTTTATACTTTTGCAAACTTTGTGTCATGTGACATAAGATTGCTTAACAACTAACAGCTAGCCTGAACCAGACAGTATGTTTTTCTCAGCACTGTGGTAGCTTATTTGGTTTAGGCACTGAGATTCAGACCTATCTACACACACCTGATGAATTTCCTGGCTTTCTGGGGCTCCCAACACTCCCGAGTATATATATATATATATATATATATATATATATATATATATATATATTATAGTGTATATATATAATTTATATTAATATTTCACAACAGGTTAGTAGGACGGACACAACAATTAATATGAACTCCTATTACCTTGTGAAATTTTGTATCATTTCTAATGCTTTTTTTAGTATTTTGTATTCTTTTTTATAATTTTATTACTATTAATAAGAAATAATAATGAAACAGTTTCAAAACATGTTAGTAGAACTGCCACAATAATTAAAATAATGCATATTTTTGTCTTCATAGTAGTTGTTCTGAGTACAAAATCCAGACATGATCACTTTTCTAAACACGATTGCTACAAATATTTTTTTCTCATTGAACTAGGAGAAAGTAGTTGTATACATGTCCAATATTCCATAATAGTAGTGGGCTATATCAGCAGAACTGTCCATTTTGGAAGCTGTTAACTTGAGCCTTTCACAGCTCAGCATACTTGTCTGGCAATACAGTTTGTGCCTCATAGTTAAATTTTTCTGCTGGGTAGTTAAGAGCAAGTTAAAGCAAGACCTATATAACAAAACATATGTTTTTTGTGTCTCCCAAGGTCAGTCAAAGCCCCTCAGGATTTACTTTGGAACCATGTACAGTGCTGTCAGCCGTCTGGATGAGTCACAGCCATTGCTTGACCAGTTTGCCCACTGTGAAAGCCGCCCCAGAAAATGTTTTCTCTCTAGGTGACTCTCCTTAGGCACACTATACATCATCTATGCCTTTCCTCTGCAGCCCCATAATCTCCTTGAACAGAAAATTTGGGATACCACTGAGTTATAGTCCAGCTTCACTTATGTCCTGAGTCCTCACTGACTATGAAGGGCTAGGGCCAAAATACTGGCTATCCTTATAGCTCTTCTTTTCCCCTAATTTTTGGTCAACAAACATAAGTTCTTAACCCTCCAGAAGAGAAGCTTAGTGATACCATTACACTATAACATAGGTGCTTGAGCTTAACATCACTGTCTTTCTGAATATCAAATGCCTAAGATCCTCCAACAGCTTTTATCTATTTATTTATTTTTTTGACAATGAAGATAGATAATACTGAAACCCAGTTGTCTTTTTGAGGTTGGCAGCAGTCCTTAAGGGTCGCTGTACATCCGGCACCACACTGACTGAGTTCAGCTCAATGTCATGAGTTGGCCGTCAGTTCCCAGTCCATCACAAATGCTATTACAGAGGCAGGCATCATGGGTAGGGTTATGAATATCACACCTGATAAATTCAATTGTACCGGATGGCAGACCTATTAGTGCCTGTGGATTAGATGCAAAGCACATGAAGTAGGTGACATATATAAATTCTGGATTCTTCAAAATTATACCCGGTCCTTTTTAAAGGATGTTTTTATTTTTGGAAGATGAACATCGTTGAGACTAATTGAATAAACCAATTACATAGTATATGTAAATATTTACATGAATAAACCAATTACATAGTATATGTAAATATTTACAGCAGGAAGGTTGATACAGGTCTTTTCTTGTTATCAGTCTTTCTAAGCTCTTGCTTTACAGCTCATCAAAACTCAACAATATGAAGCACTATATGACACCGTGGGAAAAAAGCAACCATAAAAATAAGAACAAAGTAGCTGTTATTGATGACTTGCACTCAGCTATATGTGTTCTATTTAGGTAGAGAGCAATTATTGATATAATACCACATCCACTTAGTAATTAATATTTTTCTGTTGGCTTTGGCCACATAGGAAATTTTATAAACCGTGGAAACAGAGCTCTCAAGTTCGTACTTAATCTGTAGCTTGCGTCCATGCTAAAATGAGTCTGCCATTACCTACTCCTTCCGGTGAAACAGCTTTCTGCTTGACCTTCTTCAGTCCTGTCTCCTCCCTAAACGCAATACCTGGGCCACCATCACTGGAGCCTCTAGAGATCTTTTGTCACTTTCCTAACACCTATCCTTACGTCTTGTCCATTTTTGGATGCTTTCCACTCTGTGTCTGTAGGCATGCGCACACACAGATCAGTGGCTTTGTCACATTTCCTGATTATGAGATCAGAATATTTTTTTGTCTCTTTTTTTTTTTTTTTTTGTACAGGATCTCACTACTGACTCATTGCGATCCTCCTGCTTGTGCCTCCCGAGTGCTAGGATTAGAGGCGCGTGCCCCCACACCCTGCCATGAGCTCAGAATATTGGCAATATTTTCAGCTGCAGTGGAGAAAGATCCGGTTTAGATAGCAGTGCAATGAAATAGCTCGCGTGGTAAAACACAGGGAGCCATGTTCCTGATTATGCATTTTAGAAACGCCATCACATCAAACTTCTCGGCCCCTGTTACTGCTCCCCGCTACACAGGCTGCTTTCCTGATGGTCTTAAAGGTAGACATGAGGAGAAGAAAGATTTCAGACCTCAGGATAGAAGGACGTGACCTCTGAACACTGTCCCCTACTGGTAAAAGTGACTCCCAAATTGTCTCTGTCTTTTGGAATCCCATTGGCCGAAATTGGCCCACAAAGCCATTTCTCAATTATTCCAAGGAGGAGAATGGAGTTTTTCTTCCTACTGCTAATGTCATTTAAATATGGGTGAAGTACCTGGGGTGTGCCAGGGAGGAAGCTCAGAGCCTGGTGCCTGGTAGGTAGGCACCTAAGCCACTTCACTATTGCCCCAGGCTCATAATTTTATGTTTTGTTGTTGCATTTCATAATCTTTGTTTCCTCAGATTTCATTTTCCATAGTTGTTCACATTCCACCGCCTTATGATAACTATCTCAAATGTTTTCTATAAATAATCTAAAAACCCCAAAAGTGTTGATTTATGTACATGGCTAAGGTTTAGTTTTAGTTTTAAACAGATGAGAAAATGGCTAACAAAAATACTAATTTCAAGAATTATAAATCTGAAAAAAAAAAAGAATTATAAATCTGTAGGGGCTGGCAAGATAGCTCAGGAGTCTAAAGTGCCTGCTTAGGCAAGCTTAGGCAACTGCAGAGATGGTGGTTCGATCCCCCACCCACAGGGCAGGCTGTACCAGCCAAACATAAATAAAGCTTATTGAAAAAAAAAGAATTATAAATTTGTAGCAGCAAAGATGTGTGCATATAAAAACTGGTGATGCCTTATGTCTTTATTGTGTAATGAGAAGTGAGTATGATAAAACTATAATTTAATGAAGAACAGAGTCTTGAATTTTAGCGAAGTTAATACCGCTAGAACTAAGGGAGTTTTGTTGATACTTGAAATACACAACTAAAGATAAATAATAGATGTTTACATTCAGAGGTTTGACTGAAACCAAACCAGTAAAAATTACATTGCCTCAGATGACATGATAATAATGTACTGGGAAATATACAAAACCTCAGAAATAGACTACAGGATTTTTCCAGGAAGAAACCTGCACATAAAAAGCTCAGAAAATGATGTAAACAATTAAAAAGTAATAAAAATTAAATAATAATTGAAAAAAGTCACTATAGGTCCCATAACTAAGTATATTATAATTTTCCAACTATAATTTAGAAGCAATAATTGTCAAAAGGTCACAGGAAAAAGTTATTAAGTGGCCAAAAGAAACTCATTGATTATAAGTTTTCTGCAGAGCCAACATAAGTGTTATCTTTATTGGGGATGTTATTAACTATTTAGGGAAGTACCAATGCAGGTAATATTAATGGATAAAGTGAGGCAAGAATGAATGCTACCTGGTGAATCTGGTATAGATATGACAAAGATGTTAGGCGAAAAGAAAATTAAAAACAAGTATTGTCCAAAATATAGGTTCTAATACCTTAATGCAATAAAACAACCATATATTTCAAAATATAATATATAAAGACTAATTGGAATTTATCTCACATATAAATGGTTATTGGAAAACTCATCAGTGTAATTTTACTGCACTTACAGAAAAAAGAGGAAAAGATGATATAGAAGAACCATTGCATACAAAGCATATTCATTGTATAAAAGTTCTCAAAAAACAAAGAATGGGAAAGAAACGTTCTTTTTTAAAATCTTTTATTTGTCTAGTAGGTACAGGGTCTTGCTACCCAGCTCAGACTCCTGGTGATACTGCTGTCTCAGCCTTCCCAGCACTGGGATTACAGGCAGGCACCAACATGCCCAGATTCGGGGCTGCTCAGCCACCTGCGACTCCGGGGCCCGCACTTCATGCAGCACTGGGACTCAAACCTGGGACCCTGCAATTGCCAGACAAGTGTTAAGACTGCCGATCTATCTTCCAGGCCCTGAAAGAAACATTCTGAATCTAAAAATGCAATATCTATAAAAACACCTTAAAGTTTTGCATAATGTTAGAATTATCAGTGTTCTCTTCCTTAAATTAGGAAAAAGACAAATGTATATTCTTATAGTTTCCATTTAAGATGGTGCTTATAGTTCTAGAAAGTACAATAAGACAATGAAAAATACAGGAATTTTAGACAAGTGTATGAAAAGTGACTCATGATTTATTTCTATCATCAAATATGTTTTGATCCATAGAAACTTTGGAATTAATGAGTATCTTGTGTGCATTTAATGGTGCTGGTTTTCTATGACCTCTAGTAGAGATTATTATTAGGGCAATTTAATTGGAAAATTCTAACTTCCCTAATCACATAGCCTATTGTGGCTGTCTCTGAGTATTGTTTAATGATCCAGGAACTCCTAAAGAGTCTATTCAAAAACTCCTAGAATTTCTAAGATCATAGGGCACAAAGTCAAGATACAAAAACCAATTATATTAGCATTCCTAGAAATAGCTAATTACAATTTTTAAAAATATATTATTTGTATTAGTACCCTAAACCATTTGGGATTTAGGAAGAAATTTCATATGAGTTCAAGTTCTTTCCATTAAAAACAACAAATGACATATAATTTTTTTTCCAAAAACCTGAATAGTGGAGAAATTATATATTATTAGTTAATTTAAATTTTTCATTATTAATAAGACTCATTCTTCCTGAAATTGATTTAGTGATTTAATACAATCCAATTAAAATCACCTATCTTTTGTAAGAATGTATATACTTAAGGTAAAATATATGTGGAGACGAGGCCTAGAGTTGCCTGAATCCTGAAAATGATGAACAGGGTTTTGTTTTGTTTTTGGTACAGGGTCTCACTATGCAGTTTAGACTCTTGGTGACCCTCCTGTTTTCAGCTGAAATTACAGGCATGCGCCACCATGCCCGATGATTCCATCGCTGGCTCAGGGTTTCCCGCAAGAGCGGGACCAGTGTGGCATGTGGTACCCGGGATCGGACCCCCATCCTTGTGCCTAAATAGGTGCTTAGTCCACTGAGTTATCCTGCCAGCCCTTTAAACAGGTCTTTATGGTACATCTTGAACAGCTTCTTTAGTGGGCGTAGTGTACAGACAGTGGGGACAAGGTGCTACGGGCTTCCCAGGGCCTACACATACTGGTCTTAGTTTTGTGGTTGCTGAGACAAAATACCCAACTTTCACAAGTTATGAATGAAAAGTGCGTTTAGCTCATGGTTTGTAGAAGTTTTAGTCTTTCATTGGTTGGCTCCAAGGTGGGGTGGCTTCTGAGAGCAGCATAGTTCATGGTGAGTAGAAGATGGTAAAAACAGCAAAGGCTCGTGTGTGTGTGTGTGTGTGTGTGTGTGTGTGTGTGTGAATGGGGATGGAACTCGGGACCTTGCACTTGCCTGGTAAGTGCTTATTCTACTGAACTGTCTCTCCAGCCCCAGCAAAGAGTCTTAATGACATCTTTCCACTCCTTTTATAGTCTGCCTAGGCTAGGATGAAGGTGACTAAGGATTAAGTCCACCACTCACTTTAGTCTTCACACAACCTTGATCCCAGCATAGGATATATATATATATATATATATATATATATATATATATATATAGTCTTTTTTGAACAAGGTCTCAGTATGCAGTAGTTCAGTATCACCTTGAGCTCACTTTTTGTAGCCTAGGCTGGTCTCAAACTTGCACCAATCCTCCTGCCTCAGCCTCCCAAGTGCTGGGACTATAGGTGTGTGCTACCATAGCCCAGCAAAGGTTTTCTTTCTTCCTTCCTTTCTTTCTTTCTTTCTTTCTTTCTTTCTTTCTTTCTTTCTTTCTTTTTTGGTGGGACCGGGTTCAAACTGATGATCTTACACTTGCCAGGCAGGCACTTCTGCAATGGAGCTATCTTCCTGGCCCATCCTTTGTGTGTGTGTGTGTGTGTGTGTGGTACCAGGGATGGAACTCTGCCCCTTGTACTTGCCAGGCAGGCGCTGATGCTGCTGAGCTATATCCCTAGCCCAAAATATAATTATTAATATGTCCAAAACATGGAAGAATTTCAAAAATATTGTGTTAAGAAAAAGAAGCCAGCCACAGAAGAGTGTATCTCTACAAAAGCTACAACGATTCTATAGTAAAGCAGACCAGAAGTGAAGATTTCTCATAAAGAGGGAGGGAGGCTATCAGAACGACATGCTAGGAATATTCCCTACAGTGAGATAGCTGTAATCTTCACTTGTAAAAAATACAACCTGATGAAAAAATCCACATAATTAAGGAAAAGTTGCCGAGGATCGCTGCAAGGCAGTGGGTAAGGGTCTTGTCTTGCTTGTCTATTTACTTGGTTTTAGTGCAAGGTCTCACTATGCAGCTTGGACTTGCAGTGGTCCTCCCATCTCAGCCTCCTCAGCACGGGATTATACTGTGGGCCACCAGTTCCAGTCTCAGGGGGGCTGGCTCAGCACTCCTGGGGGCGGGCCCAGCACAGTGTGAGGTGCCCAGGGGGCCTGTGCTTGCCTATCTTGGTGCTTAGCTCACTGAGCTGTCACACTGGCCCCCATTTTGTTCTTATAGAATTTTTCTCTATCAACATACCATTGAAATCAGAGAGAACCATTCTTACTAAAGTGAACCTTAGCGCAAGTCTATGTCTCAACTGTGGTCGCACTGAAGCGCCTCTGTCTAATCCCATGCTCCCGAGAAAGACAAATCACAGCTCCAGATGTACAATTTTAGCAACAGTTTTAATCTCCCACTTGTGTTTAACATACTTTTCACACCAACACTGTGTTCTTTTCATTAATCCGTGTGACCAGGGCGCGAGAATGGCCCCTTGCACCGTGGGAGTGGGCACACGTGTTCAGTACATCTTAGTTCTGCTTTTACTCCATCCCCGACCTCCTCTGCCTCCGCTCCCTCCAGCTCTTGGTCACCTTCGCCTGTGGAGAAGCTCTACCTTCATCATCAGCTTGATCCTTCAGGTATCTTTTTGCAACCTAGAAGGAAATGGCCCAAGGCATGGATGGTTGTATGCTGGGGTCTTTGTTGGCTTAGCTCTGCTGTGTTGTTTAGTTCTCTGAAGGGAGGGTAGCATGTGGGGTAGTAGCCCTCCACACAGTGCAAAGTGGAATAGTCACACCCTGTCTTCCTCATGCTTCTAATCTGGCACAGTATTTCTGACAAAGCTGACATGAGACTGGCCACTTAGGGACAAGAATCTTTTTACCTTTGGCCTTTCTGCCTCGGAGACATAACAGAGTCCACAGAGGAGGCAAGAAGTGACGAAAATGGGAGTCAACGAGAATGGAAATGGAAGTCAACGAGAAGGTGGGGGATATCTCCTTATGGCTCGCCTGCCTCCCCACTAGGCTCTAATGTCTACCTACCTAGTTGTCTGCCCATCTCCTCTTTCTCTGCCATGACTGGGATCTAGCTATTTTATAGGTTTCTTGTGGAGATCAATTGAATCCATACCACCGCTGAGATCTCATTTATCACCACAGAAACAAAATAAATAACCAAACATTACCACAAAAAAGCAAGCATTTCAAAAATCTATGAGGATGGCAAAAGTCTTCCTGAATGGAAATTTTTATTAAGAGGTAAGCAATGCTGTGACATGAAATAAACCATTTAAAGGAAAACAGTTAAATGTTGTTATGTGGGACTGGAAGCATATACTTCGAATGCAACATGAAATATGGCCACTGCATTATGGAAATAGGTTTACTGTCAAGCAGGCAATTAAAAGCTAAAGTATAGTGAACTGCAGACACATTTGTATTCTACAGCTTGAATGAATCACAAGTGCATTTTCCCCCTTTCTTTCTCTTTTTAACAAAGAAAACAGATCGAATGGATTTCACGAACAGTGGAGTACATAATTTCAAACAATGTTGACACATCCTTATTGTTCCGTCTGTTGCTAGGAATATTAAGCTACCTTTTCTTTCAGCTTGTAGACATTTAGTTTAGCTCTGCCTATTAAGAGACAGCCTCTTCCTGAGTCAATTTACCATGCAGAGCTATGTGAGTGTGGAAGGAATCTTTACAGTAAACCACACTTGCTCTACAGTTAACACTGCTGTGTCTCCAGTAGGAGCGACAGGCCCAGTCCAATACATAGACGACCTACCATAATTTCTGCCTTCTCCAATGAAGATACAAATACTTGTTTCAAGTAAATAGCTTGATGATTTGATTTCATTCCTTATGTGTAGCGATGGCCTACAATGCTCTCATATTTGAACTCCGTTTGCCTTCGGTTAGTGAGTATATCTCTATGCACTATTTTTACGCATATATATTTATTTTGCTATGTGTACTGTCCATTTGACAAAGACAGTTACAGTACAGACACGCAAAGATAGTTAAGAAAAGCAGGTGGCTAATAGGAGAACCCCAGGAGGCTGCCACTTGCTCAGTAAGGGCTCCTAAGACACCAGTGACCCAATTAATAAAAGAAAAGTCTACATTGGCGAGGCATCTGCTGCAACCACAGCCTTTAATCGCTTACAAGAAGTGCATGCTAAAGACACTGGGAGTGCAATTATCTAAAAATGCTGTATTAATGGCCAGTATTTATGAATGTATCCGTATGTATTAAGAACTGTTACACATACTTTACATGCATGTTCTTTTTCTTTTTTCTATGTTAATTGCTGAATTTTTTTTACTCTTTGTACAATACTTCATCTTTTTTCTATTTGTGTTTCTACTAGTTAGGAATTGCCTAAGATGGTGAGTTTTAAAGCACTATAAAGCTACAGTAGTCAAAATAACATCGCATTGGCATGAGAATAGACACGTGGGGTGTGGATCAGAGTGCCGAGAAGTGAACACCCGCATCCATAGCCAACCAAGCTTTTACCAGAGTGCTAAGGCCACACACACACATCAGAGAAAGAAGAGACTTCAGGACACGACGGTGGGACACTGTGGTGCCCCTAGCTGGAAGAATAAAGCTCGAACCCCATCTCTCATGAGTTAAAAATATAAAATCATCTAAAGGCTTAAATGCAAAACCTGACTTTATCAGTCATCTATAAAGACATAGAGTAAAAGTTGCAAGAGATTTGAATGGACACGTACGTTTTAAAGAAGACCCCAAATGGCCAAGAAACAGGCAAACATGAAGGAAAGAGACTGCATCACACTGGAAAGCTGCACAGAGCAAAGTAGGCTCTCCACGGGGCAGGCTGACAGCCTGCAGAAGGATCACAAATGCCCAAGACGTATCTGACACACAGAGAACTCAAAGAACCCAATAACAGAGGCTAAAGAAAAATGGTCCACAGGAGCCAATAGCTCTCAGAAGAAGAAGACTGCAGATGGCCAAGGACAATATGAAGAAATGCTCCACATCACCAAGCATTCCATAAATGTAGATCAAAAGTAGGTAGCACCTTACTACACTAAGAATGGCTATTATCAAAAAGACCAAAGATGACAAGCACTAGAGAGAATGTGGAGAAAAGTGACCTCTGGATCAGTGCAAGTGAGAATGTAAGTTAGCCAGAGCCATTATGGGAAAAAGCATGGAGGTTCCTTAGAAAATTTAGAAATAGAACTACCGTATTCTCCGGCAACTGGACTTGTGGATGTATATTCAAAGGAAATGTCATGAGCACGCTGAAAAGACAACTGCATCCTGATGTTTCCTACAGCAATGGTCAAAAGAGCCAGGAGATGCAAATCTTCATGTTATCCAGCAAGGGATAAGTGGACAGATGTTTAAAAGCTGACATAAGCACACAAAAAAATACAATCTTATGATTTTTTGACAACCTAGGCAACTGGAGATCATTATATTAGGTAAAATAATCCAAGATGAGAAAGACAAGAACTGCATGATCTCAACCATAGATAAAATAGTAAAAGTCTCATAGGAGTCTGCAGAAGAAGGGTAGTGACCAGAGGCTGAGGAGAGTAGGGAAGGAGGGAAGGATGGGAGAGGTTGACGGGTGGTTGCTAAGCTACAGGTGCATCAAAGTAAGAAGATTCATGCACTGTTGCACAGTGTGTGAGTCTTGATTACAGGCCTGTCTTCTGTTCTGGTCACAAGCCTATGAGGTAGGCGTGGTTTGCAGTGGATATCACAGGTAGGCTAATTTCTATTAGTCCACTGAGAAGAAAACATTTGCTTCTATTGTTTGATCAGTTTTTCATACTTGCATCTTGCAATCCGAGCAACTGCTCTCAAGATAACAATATGGACGTTTCTTAACTATTGTTGCTCTCCTATTATCTTGCATGGAAATTTAGTGTCATTGTTTTCATGTTTATTTCCTTTAAAATAAAATAAACAAAATCAAGCATGGGTGTTATACTGAAAAAGAAATCAACTCCTGAACCATAAAAAATTAAGTGATGTTGAGACTGTGTGGAGACACAACAAATCCAAGCTTGCAGGAGGTAAACCAAGATAAGGGAGTATTTATAAATTTTCGGATAGTCATTCACTATTGGGAGCTTAGCTTAATTAATAATTACAAATTTTTCAGACGCCACCGTGGAGAAAACAGTAAGAGAAAAATCAAAGGCCAGAGAGATAGCTCAGGGGACCAAGGACCTGCTAAGACAGGTACAAGGACAAAGGTTCAATCCTAGGCACCATATGCTGCACCAGCCCTGCCCCTGGGTACACTGAGCTGGCCACTGAGGCCAGGTGTGGTGGCACACACCCATGACCCCAGTGCTGCAGTGGGTGAAAACAGGAGGATCACTGTGAGTCTCAGCTGAGTAGTGAGACACTGTTTCAAGTACATTAAAAAAAAAAAAAGAAGAAAAGAATGGAATCAAGAAGAGAACATAAGGTAGAGCTGTCAAAGAAACGAAGGTAAATTTACTACACAAGGACGAATGGTGTGTAATGGCCAAGAGTGGGATCACAAATTTTATCAGACATCCGAACTAAAAACTGAAGACAATTTTAATAGCTGTCATCCCTAATATAAAATATCAAATGGATAAAATAAGCCCCAAAGACCTCTTTGTATTAAGGTAGGAGAAAATTTCTCCCATAAATCCTTAAATAGTAATTCTCCTTGATTAATGTGACAGTTCTTCAGTAAGTATGCTTATCACATATATGTTTTTGAAAATAAAAAATCCTATCAAAACATGTTGCTTAGTGAAACAGTTCTGCTAAGGGACCAACATTCCAGAAGACTCAGGTGAGTTTATTTGGACCACATGCAAATGTAAACTCTATAAATAGATGGGCTATGCATGTAGGCTAGTGGTTTTTCAAAGATATCATGTTGGCCATGGTAGAGCGTTCACACAATTCCATTTAATCCAGAGGGTAGGGCAGAAGAAACCCAAGCTCAAGACGAGCCCAGGCAACTTAGCAAATGCCCGTTCAGAATGAAAAGAAACTTTTTAAAAGGAGCAGAGGATGAAGCTCAGGGGTTAGGTAGTTGCTTAGCACTTGAGGGCCAGGGTTCAAAATTCAATGTCATCAATAATAATAATAATAATAATAATAATAATAATAATAAATTTGTTAATAGAGAGCCCTTTGTTCTGCCACAGATGCCAAAGAATGAGAAAGGATATTGTCTCAGTTACTCTTCTCCCGTCGCTGGCACAAATAACTGTGTCGCTCAAAATGAAGGAAGGAAAGGTTTGTTTACCTCACAGTTACTGGAGGTTTCAGTCTATACTTGGCTGAATCCAAGGCTGAGTGGAACAGGGCAGAGAGCAACAGTTCAGGGTGGCAGAACAGCAACAACATGGCGACAGAGGCAACAGACCAACCAAACAAACACCATAGCTGAAGTATAGGGAATATTCAAGTGTCTTCCACACATACATTCACTTAATCCTCATAATAATGCTTGTGATGTGCGTACTATTTTAGAGCTGGGTAACCTCAAGCCACAGGACTATGGAATGCCTTGCCCAAATCAGTTGGCTTGAAAGTGGTGGTTATGGAGCCAGCGCCAGGATGCCTAGCTAGGGTGCTTGTCCCTTTAGGCCAGACAATAACTGCCCCTCAAATATTCCCTCTCCAGACCCTCTCCAGCTCTGCCTCACTTCATGATATCACGCCAAGCAGCAGTAGCCCTGTCCTCACTCATCTGCACACCATTCTGTAATTTTCAGGGTTGTCAAGTGTTGGCTGGTCTTAAAGACTCCGTAGAAAGCAGGGATCTAGCCTCATGCCAACCTTCTGCCTCTGATGCTGATGTCACTACTGTGCTACATTGCTTGGCATTTGCAGCCACTTCCATGGAGTTGGTTTCTCAGTTCTTCATTTCACTGGACTTGTTCTAGTTCATAGTTGTTAACTCATCAGATCAAAAATTAATTCTCAGGAGTTTTTAAATCTCATAAACTATTGATTGTTGTGGAAAGAGGTGAGCAAACTTATTTATTCTAATACCCTAATTTGCAGGGTAGATTTAAGAGGAGAACTACATCTACAAAGGCAACGAGTGGAAGACACCATGCAGACATGGCACTTAATTGTGCAAGTGGCCCATGCTCATACTGACCAGACAAATACCCCGACATTATTGGTAATGTGAGTGATACATCTTTGAGAGCTTGAATTATGATTTAACTGTCACTTTAGTATTGAGAAAGATGACAAACATACAGAGTCCAGCACCAAGATGGAAACCCGGGCTCCTGTGATACGCTCTAGGACAATGGAACTCACACTGGAGGGGAAGAGAGGAGGCATGGAAGGGCCTGGGGCCCAGTCACCATGCTCCTATAAATAGAAAAGAAACCCTTTTGTACCCGTATTTCTTTTAAGCTACCATATTGTTAGAGTCCGCTTTACCGTTGGGAACACAAGGAGCTCCAGTGGCCAGAAAGTGACAGATCATAGCGATGTTGAAACTTCAGTGCCATTCTCTACCTAACTAAAAGCTAAGCCCAACCAATATTCAGTTGAATGTTTGCCTTATGATAACTTAAAATGCCTCTCTTTGAAAGTGACAACATTTATAAGACAAAGGAAATTTTTGTGTAGAAGAAATATAGACAGATGCAGAAGAGACTGAGTTTGTGAAACTTAGAGGAAGGTATGAAAAAAAGGCTCATTGTCATATTTAATGAAATAAGGACTCAATTTTGCAACTATTAATTTTTAATATTATTTATATTAAGTGTGGCTTCCACCTCTCTTAAGATTAAAATCATCTTGATGCCTTAGGTAAGAAGAGAGTAGTAGTACTATCAAAAGAATAGGAAATAAATATGCTTCTCCTCTTGCCTCTGCTTTTGAGTGAACAATATTTATCTAGAAAAAATAAATCAGGCCACATCATTAAGAGCCAGAAAATCCAAAGATACATAACCTAGCACTAGTAAACATTTTTATACTAATAATGCTTAAGGACCCTTCATGATATCATATTCTAAGGAATGTTAAAAATGAGCATGGTGGTGAACATCTATAATAATAGCACTTTGGGTGGGTAAAGCAGGAAACTCACAAATTTCTCAAGCCTGGAAAATTTAGCAATTTGTTAAGAGTTTGGTCTAAGAATTAAAAAAGAAAAAGAAAAGAAAAAATTAAAAAGGGCTGAGGATGAACCCGGATGCAAAAGCCCTGGGTCCAGTCACCAGAACCACACAGAAGAAGTTTGATGTGTTGACACACACAGTCCTTAGAACAAATATGAAGCTTAGCATCGCCCTATTTAAGGTGATTGTTAAAGAAGGAAACATCTTGTGCAATTGGAACTCACCTATTACACGCTAGAGGAGCCATGGTACTGACAGAATTCTGAGAACCCTACACTATGAAAATATCGAACATTTTAATATCATAATGTTGTCTACAAAGTCAGCCAGTTGGTAGAAAAATGTAAAATAAATTTCATTGTAAATGGGCAAAAAATAGTTCAGTAGTTCCTGAAAATGAGGTGAGCAGGAAATGTAATGATACAATTATGGTTAGATTTCGTATTAAATCGCCTTATTTCCATCAATTCAACAGTTCCCAAAGTACTTTGAAATAATCTCATGATCAATATTGATTGAAATTTAAGTGGAACAAAATAAGACTTTTACATTCTCATATATCATACGACAAAATCAATCGAGATCCAGCTGTACAATTAGCAAGTGGCTTTCGAAACAAACACATGGAAATTTCACTGGAATGAGAAGTGGTTGTATTTCGGCACTGGTGTGTTACTGCCAATGTATTTGGCTTTCGCTTAGCCCAGGGCAGGGTAATCTAAATGACTTAGGTAGAAAGTGTCCTACATGAATAAATATCACAATAAAGAGGCACAGTTTTAATAGTTCCTGACTCAAAGGTTGGAGGACAGCATTTCAGTGCTAAACAGAAATTATTAAACAGTCGCTTTATGCATAACACATATACAGAGTTATCCTGTCAAGCCACAGTTCAAGAAAACCCAGAAATGCAGTCTACATTCTTCGCTTGAAAGTCCCTATTACCACTTAGTTATTGTTGCCTGGGCGGAAGTGGTGGGCAGTGCCTACGGCAACGGGCATGCACTGGAGCAAAGCCGCCTGCCTCGTGGCTGCCAGGAAGGAGAGGTGCAGTGCTCTAGTACCCTCTAGAAGGGCCCAAAGAAGAGACAGGGGCCCGGGATGGGGTCTGAGGCAGCTGGTTCTATTCTAGGGCACACTGCACCGCTGACCTGGCTGCACCTCCTAAAGGACCTGAGTCCCAATAGCTCTATGGGCCAGTGATGAAACCCTTAGCATAAAGGCCAATGGAGGCCATCATAACAGCAGTATGAGAAAGAGTCTATACTGGTCAGAGGCAAATTTCGCTGTTTAACCTGGCTGCATTTCTTTCTGGGTAAGTAGACTACATGTCTCTTGTTGTCTCTGCATGTGACTAAATTCTAAACAGGGGACTGGAAGTGGACATTGAGTATTTGTTATATTCCTAGGCCCAGCCAATAAAAGTATCTCCCGCCTCCACTCTTCTGTGCTTTGTTGTTAGAAGACACCTGCCCGTGATACTCCAGAGCTGCATCATAACTAGCATGCAAGAGCTGATTAGTCAGTGCTCAGTACCAAGAGCCAAGTGGTGAACTGTAGGTAGGTGCTGCTTGACCATGGTGAGCGTGTTTAGAGGAACCAGCAAGTTCTGCACATTAGGGCCCCTTCTGTCTCCCTTCCTCCCCTCTCCTTAAGACAGTTTACAGGCATCACCCCTGACATTTGAATGGTGCTGTGCTCTGCATGGGCAAGGTGACACAGCCAACATCCAGAAGAAGCTTTAGCCTCTGACTCCGGGGAAAAGAGACCCCGAATAATAATGCAGGCAGGAGGACAGTCAGTATAGCTCGGTGGACTAGGTGCTTGCTTAAGGAAGCACAGGGGCCAGGGTTGTATCCCCGGCACCACAGCCTGTGCCAGCCCTGCTTTTGGGGTGTGCTGAACTGGCAGTGGAGTCTGAGTGTGGTGGTGCATGCCTGTAAACTCAGCACTTGGGAGGCAGAAAACAGGCAGACCACTATGAGCTGGAGCTGTGTAGTGAGATCTTGCACAAAATGATGAAGAAGATGATGATGGTGATGGTGATGATGATGATGATGACGACAATGGTGATGATGACGACGATGGTGATGGATGGTGATGATGGTGACGATGGTGATGGTGATGGTGATGATAGTGATGACGATGGTGATGATGGTGATGGTGGTGATGATGATGGTGATGGTGATGGTAATGATGATGGTGATGATGGTGATGATGATGATAGTGATGACGATGGTGATGATGATGGTGATGACGATGGTGATGATGATGGTGATGGTGATGATAGTGATGACGATGGTGATGATGATGATGACGATGGTGATGATGATGGTGATGGTGATGATGGTGATGATGGTGACGATGGTGATGGTGATGGTGATGATGATGATGATGACGACAATGGTGATGATGACGACGATGGTGATGGATGGTGATGATGGTGACGATGGTGATGGTGATGGTGATGATAGTGATGACGATGGTGATGATGGTGATGGTGGTGATGATGATGATGATGACAATGGTGATGGTGATGGTGATGACGATGGTGATGACGATGGTGATGATGATGGTGATGGTGATGATGATGATGACAATGGTGATGATGACGACGATGGTGATGGATGGTGATGATGATGGTGATCATGGTGATGATGGTGATGATGATGGTGATGGTGATGATAGTGATGACGATGGTGATGGTGATGGTGATGGTGATGATGGTGATGATGACGACGATGGTGATGGTGATGGTGATGATGGTGATGATGGTGATGGTGATAGTGATGGTGATCATGGTGATCATGGTGATGATGATGGTGATGGTGATGATAGTGATGACGATGGTGATGATGGTGATGGTGGTGATGATGATGATGATGACAATGGTGATGGTGATCATGGTGATGATGGTGATGATGATGGTGATGGTGATGGTAATGATGATGGTGATGATGGTGATGATGATGATAGTGATGACGATGGTGATGATGATGGTGATGACGATGGTGATGA
>PVJA010023419.1:14413-33143 GCA_004027025.1 Myocastor coypus | reverse complement strand
TGTCTCAAAAACAGAAAAAAAAGCATCATTGCAAGATTGCAAGGTTTTTAATCTCTACTTAATTATTTATATTTCAAGATAAAGTGGAATTCTGAAGTATAGATTGGCAATTTTCGAAAATTTGGGTTTACACTTATCATTTAAGTTTACATGACTCCCTTTTTTGTAACTTTTTGTACTGTATTTTACCTTTTTGTTCATCTCATATCTTGTATTTATGGAGCTCATTTGTTATCTTCCAGGTTTCAACCACTCTTCTATGTGCATTCCATTTTACCTGCTGTTTTAAGGCCTGTGAAAAATTCACTGCCATGAAATAATAGTTTATCTTTCATTGAAAAAGAAGGCTTCCTTGTTGTACACATGCTTTATATGTAAAAATAGCTAAGTTCTGTTTTATTTCAGTATGGTGCATTTGCAAATAAACTGTCTTTATCTTTGAGTACTGGCTTGTCTCTTTCATACCATAAGTTGTGCCAAATCCACACTGAAGGCAAATTAGGGCTTGAAAAAGAGAAGTACTTAATGGTTATAAACCCATAACTACAACTACTTACGAATATCACTTCTTTTGGAGTAAGGTAAATGTCCTCTTTTTTTGTCCTCATTGATTTACATAGAGAAGTTGAATCTAACTGCTTCACTTAGTTGAGTCTGTTTTGTAATATTTGTAATCACAAGGCCAGGTACACAGCTCAGTAGCATAAGTGGCTACCTGGAAAGTACAAAGTCCTGAGTTTGACAGGAAGAACCTCAGGCTCTTCAGCATTATTTTATCAGCTTCTGTGTGGCAAATTTGTTGCATATTTTATTTTGCCCTCATTTTCCTTCACAGTTTGTATAACAGTTTGCTATCACAGAGGAAACTCAACATGGTGACTGTATTTTTGAATTACAAGTCAGGACACATGGGGCTGGCCAAACAGCTCAGTTGATTAAAGCATCTACAAGCAGGAGCAGGGCCAGGGATTTAATCCCTGGGCCTGCCCTGATGGCCCCACCCCTTAGGGTTCACTGAGATAGCAACTGAGACTGGGTGTGGTGGTGTACGCCTGTAATCCCAGCTCTTGGGAGGCTGAAAATAGGTGGATCACTATGAGTCTGATCTAGTAGTGCGACTCTTAATGCCCTGTAGACCCTTCCCTAAAATACAAAAAGAAGAAAGCTGTAAGAATGATGGGATAAGTGAGTTTGAAATAGGAATATTTCGAATTAGATTAACAGCAATGTGTCTTTTACAGTAATACATTTTTAAATGTTAAACATTCAGTGTATGTTTAATCACTCCTTGTATGTGCTACCACTTGCTATTTTCTTCCAGGTATCCCATTTATACACATTTATCTATAATCTCTGCTAAATTCCTGAATACATTATTTCAGACATCTCACCAAATTTTCACTCATACCCATCACTGCCCTCGGATGTCTTATCTTCATGAAAGTCTTCCTTAATCTCATTATAAGCTGAAATTTCCTGCTTCCCCCCACTTTAAACCTAAAGTGTATAATGTTATGCATTTCAATGTTTACTGATTTTTCAGAGAACCAACTTTCTCTGCAGAGCTATAACAGGTATACAAAGAAAAAAGCATTTTGTAGGAATGTATTTAAGAATAAAATACACTTGGTAAAATTTTAAGATGTGTCCAACCAGATGATTCTCTGAGAAAGACAGAAAAGTTTCATTCCCTCTGTACCACTTGTGTAGGTTCTGTGTTTCTTTATTTTTTTTCTTTTAAGTTGGTATTGATATCAGTTACTGAGAAGTATTGACTTGTGCTAAATTTCATATCCAATGGGATGGACACTGAACATCAAATGGGTTGAAAACCCATGAACTGGGAAGCTCTAAAATAAATATGTGTGGTTAGTGTAATCAGGGACTAATTAAGGCAGCGGTTCTCAACCTGTGGGTCGCAACCTCAGTGGGGGTCGAAAGACAAAAACATAGGGGACGCCTAAAGCTATCAGAAAATGTTATTTATTACATTCTGAATCATAACTGTAGCAAAATTACAGTTTTGAAGTAGCCACCAAAATTATTTTTTGGTTTGGGGTCACTGCAACATGAGGAACTGTATTGCAGGGTCATGGCATTAGAAAGGTTGGGAACCACTGAATTAAGGTGAACTTGATGGCTATTTCACTCCTTCACCCTAAAGAAACACCGAAGACTGCTTATGCAACACTTCTGTTGATGAATAGGAGGCTGGAGGTATCAGAAAGGCAGTGTCATTGAGAAAGCTCCATGATTGACTGATAGGCTTTCTTTTTAAGAAAATAATTATTCTCAGCAGGAATCTGATTTTCTTTGGTCATCCAAGAGCCCTGGGATGAAGTCCAAATACTCAACACCAACTTCTGAATAAAGTGCAAACTTCTTGCTGGATTCTAAGCAATGGTAGTGAAAACTGCCTCAGACTTTTTCAGAGATAAAAAGAATCATTTATAACTTCCAACAAAATGGGGAAGAAGGCCAAGCCTAAATTCTCCTGCGCTGGCCTCTCTGTCTTTTTTGGCTTTGGTGTCAATGACACTTTCTGCACCAAAAACCAGGGCTCTCATTTTCTCTGACCTTTCTTTTGGTCGGACGTACTGTGGCAGATATATATATATATATATATATATATATATATATATATATATATATGTATATATATATATATATATGTATATATGCTCTCATAGATTTTTGAGTTATATCACTAAATGAAGCAAGCCAACTGTACATGGAAACGCACTTGGGAAAAGAAGCGTGTACATAATGTATACATACTCACAGAAGTCTGGAAGATGCTTTACTGAAGACTATCAGCTATTTAGGCAGTGGCCAGTATGTAGGGGATTTTAGAAGGATCATTGTTTTGTTTTATATTATTTCCCATTTATGTTTTTATGACAAGAGAGCCTCAGTATTATATTCAATGAAATTAAGATAACTTTCTGTTTGTAAATTGACAGTCTTTGTTGATATACCTTATTAACACTGGCATGTGAATTATTGACAAGAGTTTTCAATATGATATGATTCTTTTCAGGAAGGAGTGAGATGTCATCAGGTATCAAAGTCTTAACCTGATGAAAGGTGACTTCGGAGATAGACTATCCTGTAGTTCTTAGTAATCTGAAAAGAGGCATTCCATTTCCTGACTTTCCTGGTTTTTCTGGGTCAAGTGATGTTCCTGTCATTCTCTGGAGGACCAGCAGGGGCAGTAGAGACCCAGCAGAAGAACTCTAGTTTTCTAAAGTTGCTTTGATCAGACTGACTTTCCTTCTGCCTGCTTCTTAGCTGTTACGGTTTCAAGACGGATTTAATTTGGGAAAGAAAAAAGATTCTGCTGCTTAATATAAGTTTGTTAACCATTCTGCTATAATATAGTAGTTATAAAATAGGTAGGGACAATATTCTTAATTTCTGGGTGAGGCTTTGATGTTGAAGCGAGGTGAGTTAACACAATGGAGACATGGAATAAGTGATAGAGTCACAATTTAAGCCAGGGTCCAGGGTTTCTTGATTTTCATCTTGGTGATCTTCTCACTATATCATATTGCTTTCCATTAATGCTCTGGCAAAGCCCTTTTGAAAGTGCTCCTGGAAGGGATACATCTGAATTAAGAAAGAGTAAGATGTGCAAGTAGTGTCAAAGAGCACAGTCTTACTTTCTCACTGCTTAAATTTGCCACATTTTCACCAGCTTGGTCTATGGGCGTACGCAATCTAGGACCTCAGTAGATGGCATTTGTCTTGGGATTGCTTTTGGATGCATTGTCTTGACATATGAATTACTAAGGAAATTACTTGAATTACCAAAGAAAGGTAGTTGTAGGTCCTAATTGTGCATTAGAAACCTAGATTTACATGTATTTCCTTTCATCTCTGTAGCACTGGAAAATTTGTGTGATGCATAGTAGGTCTTGTGTCTATATTTCATAAATAACTTTATATTAAAGTGTCTTAACTGGAACCTAGCAGTCTATAACTGTATGTCTTGAAACACTGCTAAGCCATACAGGCAGAGACAGAAAAAGGTCTTGTTTTAAGGGCAAAATTATGAGTATCTCAGATTTGAATGGCTTATGTAAGATAACCAGAAGTCAAATATTTACTGTTTATAAGTGGAAAAATATATATTTTTTTTGTCTTTTTGAGACAGGGTCTCACTATGCAGTTCAGGCTGGCCTTGAGCTCAATTTTGTAGACCAGGCTGGTCTCAAACTCGCATTGATCCTCCTGCCTCAGCCTCTCAGTGCTAGGATTACAGGCATATGCTACCAAGCCCAGCTGGAAAAATGTATAATTAATCATTTATTCATAACTGTATTGTGCCTTCATAGTTAACTGAACATTATCACTTTGTTATATTAGGAATTGAACTCAGGACCTTGCACTTGCCAGGTAGGCACTTAGGTTGCTGAGCTATTTTCCTGGCCCAATATTGTCATTTTAAAACTCTGTTCTTTTCCTATAATATGGCCTTTAGAGATATTTTTGATTTTAGTGCTTTATTCTTTTTTAAAATTCTACTTTTAGTTGACAGTAACTAAAGTTATGAGATATGACATGATGTTTTGATGTATATATACACCTTGTGATGATTAAGTCATATTAATGAGCTGACTAATAATATCAGGCATGCGGAGTGATCCAAACCTTGGAGTGGCAGCTGACCTTTGTGGGTTTTGGTAGCATGAGGCACAAGTTGGACCCTATGAAGGAGAAGAGTGGTCTGGGCTGAAAAGCCTGGAAACAGAAGGGTGCTGAGACTGAGCTGGTCAGGTTCCTCCCTGCAGCAGCTAGTGATGAAATTTCCAAGAGGTTGTCTAGTCGTGCTAGAAAGAGGGCAGCCAAGAGGAGGTTGGGTTCTGTTGAAGCCTGTAAGACAAGTAAGGACGTGGGAATCAAACTGTTGCCTGGAAAGCTACCAGAAGAAGCATCCAAATATCCATTAAGAAGGAAACACAGTCCTTTTTTGACACCACTCTATGTAAGAAGCATCCAGCACTAGCCCACAGCAGAGATGAAGAAGAGGAGAAGGAAGACTCTGAGAAAGATGACAAGGTAGAGCAGAGGGCTCTGGGGGACTCCGAGGACAGTGACGCTGAGAGGGTAGATGACTACGGAGCTGACTCTAATTCAGAGGATGAGGATGCTCGTGAAAAGTTGCTACCTATTGAAAGAGTTGCTCAAAAGCAGAAAGCTCGGGAAGCTGCTACTGGGGGTCAGTGGAGTGAGGAGGAGACTGATGAAGAGGAAGAAGAGGAAATGTCCCTTGAGTCAGGCCCCACAAAGGAGGAGGCACATGGGGGCCCGCAGATCAATGTGGTTGAGGAGGAGTTTGTGCTGCCCCCTGTTGGGGAGATGGAGCAGGATGTCCATCCTCCAGACCTGCAGTGAGTTCTCAAGAGGATCCAGGACACAGTAGGAGTACTGTGGAATTCTGGGATGCAGTGGGAAGAAGGTCGGCTTCATTGTGAGTATCTGAATTGGCTGCAGAAGGATCTGGCCACTTATTACTCCTATGGAGATTTCCTGCTTGGCAAGCTCATGGAGTTCTTCCCTGTGTCTGAGCTCATAGGGTTTTTGGAAGCTAATGAAGTCTCTCAAATCATCACCCTGAAGACCAATAACTTGAAAACTTGGCACCAAGACCATGGTCAGCCACTAATCAATTGTGGGGTTAACCTGGATCCTTGGGGCAAGTGGCCAAAGACTGGACTTGTGGCGTACGATTCTTCAGTGCCCATTGATGCTACTGCTGAGTCCTTGGCTGGGCACTATATTCTGCAGGAAGCCTCCAGACTGCTGCCCACCATGGCCTTGGTGTCCCAGGAACATGAGCAGATCCTGGACATGTGCTGTGCACCAGGAAAGAAGGCCAGCTATGTACCTCAGATGATGAAGAACAAAGGGATGATCCTTGCCAATGATAGCAATGTGCAGCGTCTCAAGAGTGTAGTGGGCAACCTGCACCAGCTGAGAGTCACCAACGCCATTATCAGCCATTATGATGTGTGCCAGTGCCCTAAGGTAGAGGGTGGCTCTGATTAAGTCCTGTTGGATGCTCCCTACAGCAGTACTGGGGTCATTTCCAAGGATCCTGCAGTGAAGACCAGCGAGGATGAGGAGAACATTCTACCCTGTGCTCACCTTCAGAAAGAGCTGCTCCCAAACTGGTCAAACAATGGCCGTGACTCATCCAGATGGCTGATACTGACAACAGTTCTACAAAGCACTGTACGTAGTTTCAAGGTAAATCCTGAGGACGTTTGAGTGACATTGGGAGATACAAAAGTTACATGCTTGGTTATGCAGGTCTTGATTTAACTTGCCCTTAACCACCCAGCAGAAAAGTTTAACCATGAGGCATAAAATGTAAAGCTAGATTAGTATGCTAAGCTGTAAAAGGCTTAAATGAATAGCTTCCAACATTGCCAGTTTTGCCAATAACCCACTGAGATTATGGATGACTGGATTATGTATACACCTACTTTCTCTTAGTTCAATGAGAAAAAGTTTTTGTACCAATAATGGTTAGAAAAATTATTACATCTATACACTGTGCTCTGTATAACTACTAGGAGGACAACAATATGCATTGTATACATTATTTTGAATGAACTACTAAGGTGTCTTGAAACTGTCACATTGTTATTTCTTATTAAAATTAATAAAGAAATTTACAAAAAGGGGAAAAATAGAAAGTAATAGCTGCTCCTGAGGGCCATTCACTTGAAACTAAGGTGTCTTGAAACTGTCACATTGTTATTTCTTATTAAAATTAATAAAGAAATTTACAAAAAGGGGAAAAATAGAAAGTAATAGCTGCTCCTGAAGGCCATTCACTTGAAACTAAGGTGTCTTGAAACTGTCACATTGTTATTTCTTATTAAAATTAATAAAGAAATTTACAAAAAGGGGAAAAATAGAAAGTAATAGCTGCTCCTGAGGGCCATTCACTTGCTAACGTCACTTCCAAGACAGGCGGCTACCTGATATACTGTACCTGCTCTCTCATGATGGAAGAGAACGAGAGGGTGGTGGACTGTGCCCTGAAAAAAAGAAATGTGTGGCAGTGCCTACAGGCCTAGGCTTTGACCAGGAAGGTCTTAACCTGGTTTCAAGAAAGACGCTTTCATCCCACTCTGCGTTCCACTCGGCAATTCTAGTCTCATACCGACAATATGGATGGTTTCTGCATTACCAAGTTCAAGAAAATCTCCAATTCTGTCCCCCAGGCTGAAACAGCAAATTCTGCAACAGGGAAACCTGAAAACATAGATTTGACAGACTTGAAAGGCCAGGACATTGCTAAGTCTGATAATAGCTTCCAGCCAACCAAGAAAGCCAAAGTGGCCACCCAGGCAAAACCACAATTGTAGAAAGTTCAGTGTCCCAAGAAGGCCTCCTTCCAGAAGCTGAATGGCATCTCTGAAAGGGCAGACTCATAATTGTCCACTGTACCTTCTGTCATGAAGGCCCAAATGTCATTCAGGCTCCAGGAGAAGAGTCAGTTCTCCCCATAAGCTAATGTGACTAGGGAAGCAAAGATATATGGGAAGGGAGCTGGGGAGATGGCTCCGAGGCACAAGTTCCTGCTGGGCAAGTGCAAGGTCGTGAGTTTGAACCCCGGTCCCACAAAAAACAAAACAAAACAAAACAAAACAAAACAACAACAAAAAAAGATATATGGGAAGCTAAAAGGACAGGTACAGAAGTTACCGCTCTCCAAGAAGGCTGCTTCCCTGAGAGTCTGCCCTGCTCAAGGGTAGGGACACTGCAGCACCTGCTGTGCTGTTCCTCTCTGAGACTCAGGCCACTCCCAGGCTGAAGGGTTGTGGGCAGAGCCTTGGGAAGGTCAAAGGGGCTGGGAAGAAAGCCCAATTCTAGATAGAGAATGACACCCTCAACAACGCTCAGTCCTCCACTGTGTCCCTGTTCAAGTCCAGCTGGTGCCCACCAGTGGAGAAGGGGAAGTCAGCCTCAGGGGTGCACCAGCTGCTGTTTTCCTAGGTGTTGAGAATTGATCTGACCTGGCTCACTGACATAGCTGGGCTGGAAAATTTCTATCTTCTCCATTGTGCATACATGAGAATATTTAATAGACACGCATACAAAAAAATCATATCAAACATTTACCATTTTTTGTAGTGAAATATACAGAAAACTCTCTTCTAGCAATTTTAATATGCTATTATTAACTATGATAGTAATGTATTATTGTGTAATAGAATACCAGGACTCATTCTTCCCACCTACTTCAAACTTTGTATCCAGTCTCTTCATACACTTTTGAAAATTCTTTTGTATTTACCCTTCATTTCGCCCCTAAACTAGGTATTGTTCTTGTCTGCTCCTTGCAGTTGATCTGGTACCTTTCACTGGGTCAATTTATGTCTGTTCCCAGGAGCAGGCAAAGATGGTGGTGAATCATCACGTAGCTTTTCAATGGCAAGTGATCTTAAGAGTTCATGCTTGGGATTGTTTTTAGCTTTTCATTTTACTTCTAGAAGAAATCTTCAAAATCAATAGTTGAAAAAAGACATGCTGTTCATTATAATTATAACACTGGCTCCTCTTAAGTTATACCAGCAACCATTCGTCTTATGGGTGGGGTGAATAATGCTCTTCCCTTTTTTTAACCTAGAGAGTCATATTTTTCAGGGAGATTAAAGTGCTACAGGGAACAGATTACTTTGAGCTGGAGCTATTTTCATGATGAGGAAGCAGGCTAATGAAAGTTGGTTAGTCTGTCAAGAGAAATTTGTACTCAGCAAATGACAGCAATGCTGTTTTCAAAATTACATCATTTATAAGAGCAAAGAAGGACTGGCCCAGTAGCTCAATGTACTAAAGCACCTGCTTATGCTAAGTGCAGTGGACAGGGTTCCATCCTCAGTGTGCCGTGCCGGTCCTGTCCCCAGGGTGTGCTGAGACTGCAATTGAGACTGGGCATTGTGGCCCACACCTGTAATCCCAGTGCTTGGGAGGCTGAAAACAGGAGGATCACTACCAGTCCAATCTGTGCACTGAGACCTTGTAAACCCTGTGCTAAATGCATAAAAAGAAAACCAAAAAACATAGGAGCAAAGAGAACTTTTCTTGTCGGTAGAGTGCTGTACAAGGCCTGGGGTAAAAGCATAGGATTGTGGATGGTGAGGGGAAATGGTGTTCTGATTTTCAGGAGACCTGCATGTCTGTCCTGGTTCTGAGACTGATTTTATTCAAAACAACACATGCATTTCATAAGTTATACTGCCTTATCTAGGTAAGGGGAATAAAATACCTGTCTCACCTATTTCATAGCTATTTTCAAGATCAAAGGAAAGAATAGATACTCTAGCTCTTTGAAGATCTTTAAATGTTGGGTGAGCACGTGTGCGCACACACACACACACACACACGATTCCCCAAGACCTACTGCTGAATAGTTATGAAATTTTGTCCTTTTCTTACCTGTGCTTTTCTATCACAAGCAGAATTCATATCATTTCCTGGGATACTGCAAGCGCCTACTAACCTATTTTCCTACTTGCAGTCTGTCTGTTCTACAACGCATTCTCCACTGCCAGGTTAACTTGCTTAAATTCAACTGTTACTCATGTCCTCTCTTCTCCTCTACAACTGTCAATAACTCCTATTATATATTAGATCAAATCTGGACTCATCTTCCTGTTATTCAGAGGTCTGCATGCTCTAGGACCTCCTACTCGGATTTCTGTCCCTGTTTTCCACTCCTCCGCATATATTCTTCTATATGCTCTGTGCAACCAGTAACATTTATCCTCTGAAAACGCCCCACATTTTATTTCTTCTCCTTCTTCTTTTTCTTCTTCTTCTTCTTCTTCTTCTTCTTCTTCTTCTTCTTCTTCTTCTTCTTCTTCTTCTTCTTCTTCTTCTTCTTCTTCTTCTTCTTCTTCTTTTTTGTCTTTTTGAGACAGGGTCTCGCTATGCAGTTGAGGCTGGCCTTGAGCTCACTTTTGTAGCCCAGACTGATCTCAAACTCGCACTGATCTTCCTGTCTCAGCCTCCCGAGTGCTGGGATTACAGGGGTGCACCACCACGCCTGGCTTGCCCCACATTTTCTGAGAGTCTTCAGAATATTGTTGTTTTGTTATTCTACTTTTGTTTTCAAATTTCAATATTCAATTGCATTAGGAGCTTGTGGGCATAGCTCAGTGGTAGAGCACCTGCCTAGAGTGCATGAGGCCCTGGCTTCCCTGCCCAACACTAAAGATATTAGTTTTACCTTTTTTTCCCATAAATCTTTTCAGTATCTCCCTTGGGGACACCTGTTTGCATTTATATCATGAAAGAAATTCTAACATTATGTGGTGCTTGACTGTGATGACTTCTTAGATTCTTGCTAACTCAGTTCCTTTGTAAGTTAGTTCTAGTAAGCAGTGACTTTATGATAAAAACAATTGGTGACAATTTCTGTTTTGTAAATAAATCAATATCTTCTTTGTCACATTCGTTTGATATCTTTTCCTTCCTTATGTCTCAGATTTCTACTTTCTCTTTTCCTTCTGGCAAAAGTACTTTGTTGTTTCCACCTAAGACACCATCACATTGGGGACATTTATTGGACCAGACAGAATGTGTGTCAACACAGCTCTGAAAAAAATGGCTCCTGTCTGTTGGCCTGGCGCACACTCTCACAAAGTGTTTTGATCACTGCAATTTCCTTCTGTGTTCTCTTCAGTATTTTGTGCCACTCTTCAAAAAAAGTATATCTTTTTCTGCAAAATTTAAACTCTGTGAGGCAGAGATCTTTCTTACTCATTATTTCATTTGCCCACAAATTTGCCTACTCATGCCCAGTTAGTGCTCAGAACACTAAACAGATGGTAAATCAAGAAGCAAATTTTTAGTATTGCTTTGTGGTGCAGAAGATACAAAATAAAGGCTTTCTTTGCTCTTACCCAGCCTTTGTGAACCATCTCTTTGTGGCTTGACAATAAGTGGTCCCTTACTGTGAGGGTAAGGACTCTGATTTCTGGCAGAGCAGCTCTTGCCTTTCTACAGCAATTCCACTGAGTCCCTGGAAGCAAGAAGAATTTCAGAAATAATGATGATTTTGTTCGATTTCCATTCTAAACAGGGACAACAAATAACAATAAAACACAGCACAGTCATAAAACTGTCACTACGAATCCTATACCCATATGATACACACTTTAACAGAATCCTGAGAGCATGAATGGAGCACAGGATGTGAGATAATCATAAACCTGATGAAATGGAGGAGGGGAAACTCTAGATAAGCAAAGAAAACTCAGTGTGGTCTGCTTCAGTGCAGGCACTTTGCACAAAAGTCTGGGAGCACTGGAAAGAGAAGCTAAACGCAGCATGGATAACATTGGCGCTGTCTATGAAGATTTTAGTAGATAACAGTGGTGTTTTTGCTTCACCTATATTTCTGATCACAGAAAACAAGCCTTACTTTTTCTTCTCTTTAGCTGTGCATATGTGTGCTCTGGAGATTAAGGGACATAGCAAGAAAGCAAGGAAGCTTCACATCAAGAGATATGAGATTGATATCAGGTATCAGGTTCTTATTAATCAGAGGCTCAATAAACAATTTGACATACTGAATTTTTAAATTGGATTGAAGCCACTATACAGAGGCAAAATCATTGACATTTTAACTCTTACAATGAGCACATAATGATTAAAGACATATAGTTGTGGATTAAACTAGGATTTGGGAGAAAAGTTTTGATGGTAGCTTAATCAGTGTTATTAATTAAAGAGAAAAATGTGCCAATGGAAAAAGGGTAGTCAGCAAGGAAGCTCACAAGTGGTATGGCCAAAGGAATTTGTATTATGGGGGGCATATATTCTAGGTGCCACAAGGAGCCTGTTTTTCTCACAGAGGTGGAAGTTGCTGACCTCACAATGGCTTGGATAAAATATTCTTCAGGAGCACCATCTTTTTGTGCTCTGGGTTCATGTGCGCTCTGTAATATTATGTTGATGAATTTGAGTCTATAGTTTACGAATATCAGGGAGAGATTTGAAATGTATATATATATATATATATATATATATATATATATATATATATACATATACACATATATATATATATATATATATATATATATATATATATATATGTATGTATATATCATTTTACCTTTATAAGTAATACATCCTAAATGAGAATATTGGTGCTGTGAGTTCTATCATAGTCTCTCATAAATTTAGTAACATAAGTCAATCTTCATGAGGTTTTTCAACGTGAAAATGCTTATGAAGTTGTGTCTTTGTACCTTCAGAGTTCAGAAATACACTCTGCCTGTGGTGTATTTGTTAAAGGTTCCCAGAAAAGCCCTTTGTCTGGATGGCTTGTCAATATTGTCTTCAGCACTACTCATCATTAACTGCTTCCAGTCACTGCAAAAGGAATTGATTAGCTCAGTGCCACTTGATGGCCAGCTGTGTAGGGACTTCTGCTTTGAGCAAAAGGCTCCTTGGAGCTCTTCCTCCACTGCTTTTGGGAGTCCTCTTGTTTGATCATTTCCTCTTGCATTTTGAAAATGTTCTCATTGTGTTTGTGCCTTTTCCTTCCTTCAGTTCAGAGCAATCTGTTCACTTTGAAGAGCCAGTAGCTTCCACGGTGTGCTAGGCAACACTGTTTGACTAACCAGAAACTTGATCTACTTCCAGTTGTAAATATCTCAGGGAAAGTAGAAAGATTGGTAGAAAAATATTTACCGTAACATAGTGTACTTTGTTCTGTTAAATTTTCATTTTTTTCTCCTTTCATCTATCAATGAATTAAGAAAACACTACTCCTTTCATGCTTTTTCTGTTGAAAACAATTATTTTATAATAAAATAATTAGGTTTCTTATTCATGCTATTTGAAAATGTTTGCTATATCACATAAAATAGTTTGTTTTATATAATCATCTGGCAATTATACCTAAGTAGAGACCTTGACAATTTTTGGATGTCAGTGGAGAATCAAAGGTTTTCTACTTAGGTGCTTGATATCAAGCGTTGGTTTGTACCCCACCCCAAACTTGCATGTTGAAGTATTTATCCCTAACAGCTTGACACACAACCTTATTGTGACAATAGGATCATTTCAGCAGTAATAAGCTAAGATGAAGTCATACTGGAGTAGTTGGGGTGCAACCCAGTGTGACCAGTGTCCTCATGAAAATGGGAAATTTAGAGGCAGATGCACAAAAGAGAATTCCATGTGAAGATGAAGGCAGAATTTACAGTGCTATATTTATAAGCCAAGAAACAAGAAAGATTGACAGAAAACCACGAGAAGCTATGCAAAAACGTGGGACAGGTTTTCTCTTATTGCCTCCAGAATAAACCAGTTCATCTCACCTCTGAGCTGTGAGACAAGAGTTTCTGTTGTTTAAGCTGTCTGTTTGTGGTACAGCACCCTAAGCTAAGTAATATAACTGACCCACTGGGAGATTCAGCGAAATATATAAAAGAAAGAATGTGAAGCTTATGGACTCAAAAGTGGTTGTACACTTCATAAGAATACTGGTAGTGTGATGATGAATGGAGAACAGAAGTGGTCCATCTTCAGAGCAGGTTCATGCCAGGCAAGCTAGTTTGCCATCCAGAAAGTCGTTCTTGAAACAGGCCTGCTCACAGGAAATTGACTTTTGAATGTTTAAACTCTTCACTGAGAGGAATCCTGACAAAAGCTTTAGCATGGAACAACTCAGCAGAGTCAAAGTGAGAGCATGTGCAGCCCTTCTGGAGCTACCAATCTGAACAATAGCTTCCTCTATTGTTGTTGTATGAATTCACTTCTGCCTCAACCTTTGGATGCCCCGAGTCTGACACTCCAACACCTCAGCCTCAGGTACCTGATCATCTGGTCACGTGGCTTTCTAGCCCTGGCTATCTGTTAAAGCAGCTGTGGAAAAGCAAAGGAGTGCCAGGGCTTTTTTTTTTAAGGGTTTTTGAAGTGACCTGTGAGGAAGAACGCAGTCCACATTCTCAGTTTGCCCAACTTCTAGCCCAAAACTCTGAGCTGTTTCAATGGGAAAGACTTTCTAATGACCAGAAACTATCTAGCTCTAGTGCTTCTAAGTGACTTAGACTCCAAAGCTAGTTTTTGGCTGCTTAGTCAAGATTTAGACATTGTGTGTGGTAGATGGTATGATCATTTTTCTCAAACCAAACCTTCATTAGATGGCATAACCTCTGGCCATTTTTAGAACAACTGACATATGTGAAAAGCCCTATAGAGATATAAAAATAAAGTTTAATTGACACATTTAATAAAACTCTTCTTTGAAAAAACAACATGACATTAAGAAAGATCATAATTATTAAGTATAAATATTTATTAAGAATCTACTATATATTTTGCACTGTTCTCAGTTTTTGAAATATACAGGGTCCAAAATAAACACCAATACCATTTCCTTCACAGAGCTCACATTCTAGAGCATGTAGCATCATTTGTCGAATTTATTTATTTATTTATTTATTTATTTATTTATTTATTTATTTATTTATTTTTGGTGCTACCTGGGATTAAACTCAGTACCTTGAGGTTGCCAGGCAAGCACTTATCCCACTGAGCTATCTCCTTGGTCCCCGCATCTCCTCAGCTCCCTGAATTTTTTAAGTGTTTTCCTGGGATGTTTTTAAAATACAAAATTCCTTCAAATGTTAACCTTTTAGTAAATGAGCACTGAGGAAGTAAAACTGCTACTGCAATAGTTTTTACCTCTGCCACATGAGAAACATTGGAAAAGCCAGCTAGCCATTGCTTCTGGGTGGAATTTTCTGTCATAGAATTGAATTGTAGTCCTTGGGTGGTTTTATCTCATGGCAAGCCACTCCTTTGTTAGCATACAGTAATGAAAACAACAACTTTCTTGGGTTGTCTGACTGAATTCCTTTTAACATTTTTTTATGGTTACTAGCCAAAATATCTCCCAAAAGGTTTATTATGTTGAAGAACTTGTGAGTAAATGGGCTTTTGCATATTGGATGATACTTTATCAAGTGGATTCTACCGATGAGTTTCTTAGCTGAATGGGCTTATTAGGGGTAAAGTCCCAATTTGATGAAGCAGGTGGCTGAGGGCGTAACTTTGTAGGGATTATTTTATTTCCCTGTTCCTTTTTCTATTTTTCTTCTCTATTTCCTTGATGCTGTGAGGTGGCAGCTTTCCTCTACCACACCCTTCTTCCATGGTTCTTCCTCCAGCATGCCAGAAATCCATGGAGCTGTTTGACCATGTACTGAATCTTCAGAAACTGTGATCTAGAATAAATCTTTCCTCCTATAAGTTAACTTTCAGGTATTTTGTTGACAGTGATTATAAGCTGACCAATGTAGGTTTTCATGCTCATCTTTCAACTGATTGGACATGGCCTGTATTGAGGCAGAGTCTCTCACATGGTCAGAATTGCTGACACGTCTCAAAGCTCAGTCTTATATAATGTGTAATTCCTGGTGTGTTGTTGTTATTATCTGCCTTGTGTGTATCCTTTGCATACAGCACCAGGGATGGACACATGATAATATTTAAATATTTATGGATAAGCCAATTTATGTTTGAGTAGATAAAAATGAAGAAGTTAGTGTGAAAATGGATGCCTAGATGACAGCAAAAATGGTTTTTGTGAATTCCTTTTTTATTTTTTATTTCTTTTGATAAGAATTAACAATGTGACAGTTTTAAAACCTGTTAGTAGTACATTTCCAAAATTTGATACAATGTATATTGTTGCCCTCCTATTAGTTATACAGAGCACAGAGTGTAGATATTATAATTTTTCTAATCATTATTGGTACAATCAAATTTCTTCTCATTGAACTAAGAGAAAGTAGTTGTATACATAATCCAATGTTCGATAATTGCAATAGGTTATTGGTAAAGCTGGCAATGTTGGAAGCTTTTGATTTAAACATTTTACAGCTTGGCATTCTAATCTATCTTTAAATTGTATGTCTTGTGGTTAAAATTTTCTGCTGGGTGATTTAAGGGAAGTTTAAGCAAGACCTGTATAGCAAAACATATAACTTTTGTATCTCCCAAGGTCAGTCAAATCCCCTTAGGATTTACGTTGGAACCAAATACAGTGCTTTGTAGAACTGTTGTTGGTGCCAGTCATCTGGATGAGTCACAGCTATTGCTTGACCAGTTTGCTTTCTGTTAAAGTCTGAGAGAATGTTTTCTCTCTAGGTGATTCTCCTTTGGCACACTATATAACTTCAATCCCTTTCCTCTTTAGTCCCATAGTCTCCTTGAACAGAAAATTTGGGAAATCACTGAGTTATAGGATGTTACGGCACAAGTTTCTCTTACGTCCTGAGTCCTCACTGACCTTGAAGGGCTAGGGCCAAAATACTGGCTATCCTTGTAACCCTTCTTTTTCTCAAATTTTTGGTCTATCAACTTAATTCTTAGCCATCCAGAAGAAAAGCTTAGTGATACTATTACTGTTGATTCTTATTGAGCTTGTAGGAAACAATATTTTTGAAAATGAAAAGATGTGACTTCTCAGCAAGTGGCCCTTGCAGTGATTATGCCTCTCCCAAGGAGGAGGTGTGTAGACAATAATAGTGAGTATGTGAAGCTGACAAATGAAAGGCTTTGAATCAATTTTTCAGAAACGTAGAGTTCTATGATCAGTTTATTAATTCAGTGGTTTTCAAATATTAGCATACTTCACAAGTACTCAGAGGAATAATTAAACGGATTGTCTATCCCTCACCCTCAGGTCTGTCAATTCATGACATCTACAGCACTGCCCAGGAATTAAAATTTCTAAATAGTTACTAAGTAACACTAATGATGCTGGTGTATGATCTTTTGAAGAACCATAAATCCATAGAAACGTATTTGACAGTTAACCATATTGACTTTTACCACGAATCAAATCCTGATTCTACCTTTCATTGTGCAGCCATAGGCAAATTTCATCATCGTTCTTTTATTAAATGGAACTAATTTTAATGGTAACTTGTTGGGATTGCTGTACAGATAAGATGAGGCCATTCAGAGAGCTTGGCACATTGCTTGGATCTTAGTGCCAAATACTATTAGGTATTTACCTTTACTTTACGTATCACTAGGCTGATACACAGTAAACTTTCAATTAACTGCCCAAATGAAGAAGTAGGTATTTCCTGAAAGACTAGAAAATAAGACAATGTTGATTTAAAAAATTCTCATTTGATCTTTAATATTCAACTTGTGGTAGAGAGAGATTTCTGGATGCTGCTACAGCTGAAATGTTGATGCTTAATAGTGAAAATCATCTACTGATCTTTTTCTATTCCTAAGTATGTCCTGACAGGTATTCAGTGCATCAGAATCCATAAGAGAGTCAAAACCCAAGAGCATATGGGCAATGTTTCAACTCGTGTATGACAACTACAAGCTTGGTGTCAACTGTCCTCAGCATAACATTGTATGTCATCCCTTGGCCAATGGGCAAGTGAAACCTACTGTTAAAGTACTTCTGTGTTCTATTTCAAATCCACATTGAGTAGAAAGATTTAGTACTTTTGTGTGAAGTAAAGATTCTCTCTCTATTCCCATCCTCTTTTTTTTTCTTGTGTATATATGTTCAGTTTTTCCCCAGGATGATTCATAACCATTTGTACCAAAGTTAGTTGCTTAGTGAAGACGGAGGTCCCTGTGTCCCCATCTAGACCTAATGCATGAGAATCCCTAGAAGTGAGGCAAGAATAATTTTCACTTTAAAAGAAATCCCAAAGCTGGTGATGGAGCTCAGTGATATATCACATGCTTAGCGTGTGTGAGGTCCTGGGTGAAATCCCTAAAACAGAATTACAGTATTTTTAGTGCACTTCAAATCTTCAGAGCTACTACCACAACAGATTGACCATTCTGTAACATTCATAAACAGTGATGGATGTCATATTGGTCCTTCATGATTAATCATTATAGAGTTCATAATACTGACTTAGAATTTCCAATAGTTCCATAGCATTCATTCAAAGGCCAAACATATTTTGAAGCTAGCCTTCTTCCAACTTAGTTTAGGAAGTAGGCTGTGCTCAATAAAGAAAAGCTATGAATATTATGCATTTCAAAATGATATTATTAATAATTCCATAATAGTTATTTTCATAAGCAGGATACTAAATTTTCTGAAGATATAGAATTGTAAAGCAATATAATTTCTCATTTCATAGGGTTCTCTGGATTCATCTGGTTCAACTGAGCCACTAAACTGCCACCATATGTCTTTTTGCAAAATGGAATAAGTGTTCCCAGAGCCTATTTTCACCCTTAAAGCAAATTGTCATGTTCCATTCTGTTTTCTCTCTGATTAAAACATTCATAGCTAAAAATCACAGACATCATTAATCAGAAAAGAATTTAATAGTTAGAATACAAGTGAATCAGGACCACTACCCAACCTATGGAAGAGCATAAATGAAAAGGAGGAATTCAGATTTCGTGCTCCATGTCTGTAGCTGCTGTTTTAGTGTCAGCTAACTCCGTAAGGCTGAGAGCTTCTCCCCATTTTGTCTATCTCTAAATTGGCCTGGGCAAGTGACTCTGATTTCTGATTCTTTGGAATTCATTCTGCCATCTCCTGCACCTGATCCTAATCTGGTACTCTATGTTATCCAGAGTGACTTGCTGCAAGTGTCACCTTCTTGCCAGTCTTGCTTATCACAAAGAATAAATGACTTCGTTGACTAACTGAAGAGCCAGAACCTTCTTAGGTATCTATGTGCATATT
>PVJA010023419.1:0-14313 GCA_004027025.1 Myocastor coypus | reverse complement strand
AGTTTTTGGAGTTATGTAATAAATACTAATCTCTGCATTATGAAGAAACACCAGCAAACTGCTTGAGAGTTTCAACTATAACTTCTGTTGTATGTTATGCATCAGTGCCAAAAGAAATGATAAGAAGACCTGATGAAGGTAGCTCAGAGCACCCACGGAGATTCGTGCCTGAGTGAGCAAAACCCCCCAAAGCAACTCAGCTTTATTTCAGGCTAGTGAATGTGATCTCATGAATAATCATTTTAGTAAAGGAGAACCATGTTTATAGTCATGAACATGACCATGATCTCTATTGACCTCCACCTTTTCCCCAATACTAGATGTTAACCATTAACCTTCCAAGCAAGGTAGAAAGCAACAGAGAGTGCACAGGTGAAGCTGCTATCGAATGGAGTCTCAGCTTTCTGGGATTTTCAGTAACAGACCATAGCTGTCCCTGGGCTTTGTTCATTGCATTCTGTTTCTTGAGATGCTAATTAGGCTACAACTGCATACAGAATAAGTAAGATTATATACTTTAGTTTATGATATCAGAAAAGGAGAACTTTGACTGAGCTTTAGTTCCTCTCACGAAGGAGGATAAAGGAAGACAATGTTTACTCAAAAGAAAACTTTCAGCTAATCCAAGTAGCATGTGGTGCAAATGAGATTCGAGCTAAGGTTGATCTGATGTTTTCTGGTCTTTAGAAAACTGCAAGACTTTCATTTTTCCCTCTCCTCTTCTCTCTCCTCATTTTATTTATTTCCTCCTCTTCTACTCTTTTTATCTCTTTTTCCTTCCTTCCTTCCTTCCTTCCTTCCTTCCTTCCTTCCTTCCTTCCTTCCTTCCTTCCCTCCCTTTCTCCCTCCCTACTTTCCTTTCTTTCTCCTTCCCTTCTTTCTCTCCTCCCTTCCTCCTCCTCCTTCATTGCAGTAGTTGAGCAACTATGTCATCTTGAGAAGTTTAGGTGCTTAAATAGTTCAGCTTATCAATTCTACACCCTAGGGTATAGAGCAGCTACTCTAACTATCGTGGCTTATCACTTAGCCTGGATGATTGTGCTTCTGATTTCTGCGGGTCTACTGAAAGATGTAGTTAATGCTTAATTTTCTTATTTTTAATTTTTAATAATCTTTTTAAAAACAAATTTTGCATGTTTATATCTGGTAATCTATGTGATACAATAACCACTGTTGAATTCTTATTATTTTGTTCAGTGCAATTTTGTAGTTACTATTTTTCTTTTCTTTTTTTGGAGGGGTATCTACTGGGTGTTCAGGGTTTTGCTCGTAGATCAGATTCATAGTGATTACCCTATTTGCAGCCTCCCAAGACCTGGGATTACAGACATGCACCACCACACCCAGTCTCAATTACCATCTCAGTGCATCCCCGGGGCAGGGCTGGTGTGGCAGGCCTGGAGATCGAATCCTGCCCCCCTGCACCTGCTTGCAGGCACTTTAATCTGCTTAGCTATTTGGCTGGCTCTTTTCCTTTTACCCTTTTATATTTCCGTAGAAACAAAACAAAACAGTGCTGGGGAGGTAGTACATTAGAATAAACACTTGCCTGGCAAGCAGAGGTATTGAGGACTAAGGTTTGATCTTCAGCATGCCATGTCATCCCACTCCCCCAGCGTGCACTGAGAGGACAATTGGGACTAGGTGTGGGGATGCAGGTGCCTGGAATCCCAGCACTTGCGAGGCTGAAAACAAGAGAGTACCTAAGCGTCTAATCTTATGTAGTGAGATTCTGTAGATGCTGTACGAAACACATTAGAAAAAAAAAAGGAAATGAGGAAGGACAGAGGGTTCCATTTTCTTTGGAGGAGCTCCGTCCAGTCTTAGCAGTCAGCTTGGATGCAGTCTCCTGGCTTCTAGCTATGATTCTTCAGCTTCTGCCTCGGATCCCTTAGCATTCTACTGTAGACTCATCTGCCTTCCATCACAGACCCATCAGCCTCCTCACTGGCCTTGCACAGAACGCCGCAGTCTCCATTGTGCAGATGCCATCTGCATGCTTCATCATCCAATTCTGTGGCTAATCATGACAAGTCAATCTTGTAATTTCTTATCTTGTGTTATATCTGCTTCTTTAGTAAAAGTGTGACTGATACATCCTTCTTTTCCTTCTTGCAGTGCCAAGGATAAATCTTAGACATAAAGCATGCTAGGCAAATCCTCTCCCATTGAACTATATCCCAAGCTGCATCAATTATTTTTTTTTAATTTTGCACTCATTGAGTTACCCAGACAGGCCTTAAACTTATGATTCTCTTGCCTCAGCCTTCTAAGTAGCTGATATAGGATTGGGAACCACGCTCAGCTGATTTTCTTTTTCTGCTGGCCACAAATCACCTCCTCCAAGGAAAACCGCTTACTTTAATAATTAATTATCTAGAATAACAGCAATTTATGTGGAAACTCAACAGATAAACATGTTTGTTCTTGACTATGGATATCGGTTGCATTTGGTCTTCAAGTATGATGATCTGTGTATATGTAGTACTTTGGTTTTTATAGCATATTTCCTGCCTACTAGAGTTTCTGAAACAAAGAAATGTTAGGGCTGGTTTAAAAGAACAGGAGCAAATAAATTTCTTGATTTTTACAGCAAGTGTTTGAACTACATCTGTTATGTGTCATTATTACCTTATGCTGCTGGGTGATGCCAAGTCCTTGTGGGAGGCCCAACAGTGTCTAATGAGAAATGCGCAATCTGATAGAGGCTTTGGAGAAAAATCAACAGCTCTTATGAGGCCTGTGAGAGAAATATGCACTGCTGTCAGAGTGAGCTCACTCCTTGACTCTCACGTGCAGATATCAATTTTGAGTGAGTAACATCTAAAAGGAGCCAGTTAAAATGGTGAGTTAACTGAGGGAATCCTATTTTATGTTATTGGGTGAATATAACATATAAGGAAGGTTTTTGCTTGATGCCGAGAGAGACAGAAATTTAGAATGGGTGTAGGAGGGAAATATAGCAACTTCAAACAGAACAAGAAGATATTTGAGTATCAAAGGATGAATTTTAGCTGAGAAGAAGCTTCCCTGATTTGCATGAGGTACAAAATCAGAACTGTCATAAAAATAAGTTAAAATCTGTGTGAACAGGTGACCTTAAGTTTTAAATTAGAAAAATGGCCACCACTAGTTGAGAACTGTTATCTGCCTGTCAGTGTGCAGCCTTTACCTAATCCGTACCTCAATTCCCACAGAGGATCTACCAATCCCTGTTTAGCAACTCAGTGATGGAGACTCAAAAAGTTGCAGACCTTGGTGCAAAATTGTGCCAACAGCAAGTGGCAGGACCTGAATTCAGTTTAGCCTAACTCTGTAACATGTGTTGTTTGTAGCAAAATACTGAAGACTGGATGGTTTAATAAACAGAAATTCATTCTCTCATAGGTCTGGAGGCTATAAGTCCAGTGTCAAGGTCTGAGGTATTTGATTTCTCCTGAGACATTGCTTCTGTATGTGTAGATAGCAGACCTTTTTCTGGGGTCTCACATTACCTTTCATCTGTGTACATGCATTCCTAGTATCTTTTCCTCTTTCTATAAAGAGATCAGTACTACTGGATTAGGGCTCCATCATTAAGACTTTATCTTATATACCTCTACAAAAGCTCTGTCTCCAAAAACATTCACAATGGTGATGCCTTAGACTGCTTGTACCACTATAGCATGACACCTATGACTGAGTAATTGAGAAAGAGCAGAAATCTATTGTTTCATATTTTGGAGGCTGGGAAGTTTGAAGTTATGTTACTGCCAATTTCAGCTCCTAGTTGTAAGATGATGTCCTACTGCTGCATTTTCTGGAGAAAGAGAACAGTGAGGGTTCATGTGACAGACGGGGAAGCACACTCTTTTTAAACTTTATTTTTTATTAGTGCACATTTGCCAATCTCAGTTACTCTTCTCTCATTGCTGGGACAAATACCTGACACCAAAAATGAAGAAAGGAAAAGTTTGTTTAGCTCAAATTTACTGGAGGTTTCAGTCCATACTTGGCTGGTTCTAAGGTGAAGCAACACAAGGCAGAGCCTACCATGGTGGCAGCAATGAGCAGAGTGAAGGGAGTGGCAGCAAATATGGCAGGCAGCCTGCCAGCCTCTCTCCCCTCCTTACAGCACAATGCAAATTAGCTGCCCCAGGGCAGGTGCCACATTCACTTGCATAATAACCACAAATTCCAGAAGTTGGCCCATGACTGCATGAGGCTTGTGGGGGGGGGGCAACAAGACACAAACCATAATATCATATATACTGAGCACATTTATCATAGGGAATTTGTGCCTGTGCATAACTTATCTTAATTCTTTTTTAATGCTATTCACATCCCATCCCTTTAACCCTTACTCTTCTCTCCATTTACAGGAGGTTTGTTTTCATTTTTCTTCCATTCCCTTCTTTTCCTTTCCCCTTCTCTCCCTGCTCCTTGTTCCCCTTTGCATTTCAACCTTCACAATATCTATCCTCCATTATCCTCCTTATTTGCCTTTTGAGTTTCTCAAACAAGAGATATATTTAAATTCTGTGTGTCCATTGTATTTCACTAAAGATTACAGTCTAGAAGTGCATCTGTTTTCCTACAAGTGATTCAAGTTTATGCTTCTTTGAAATTTATTTATTTAGGTACTGAGATTCAAACTCAAGACATTTATTGGGGCGGTGTTTGTATATTTGAACTATATCCCTGGCCTCAGCTTTATTTATGGCAGAGAAGTATTCCATTGTATGTAAATATCACTTTTTCTTTAGCTATTCATCTCTTGTTGGGCATATGGGTTGTTTCCAAGATTTAGCTACCATAAATTATGCTATTATAAACATGGTTATGAATATGTCACTGTGGTATGTTGCTTTTGGGAAGATACCTAGCAGGGCAATAGCTTCAAACAAAAGTCAAATGAAATCTCCAGTCCTACTTTTTGAGGACTCTCCATACTGATTTCTATTCTCTCCACAACTCTGCAAGCATTTGTAATTGGTTCATTTCTTGATGATGGCCATTCTTTCTGGAATAAGATGGGATTTCTATAATTATGACATGGTAACTGATTGCACCCCTGGAACATCTGAGATGGGATCTCATTTGTTTTATTTTATTTGTTTCATTAACTTTATTGAAAATCAGTAATTATATAGCATATTAAAATTGTACACAAATATTGAAATGTGAAAGATATAAGATGCAGACAAAGTGAATTTTAGAAAAATATTTCTGAAATGAATACATAGCATGAGATTAATAACAGAGTGCACATTGTAGATGAATTATTTAAAAACTTAAATGAATATAACAAAAAATTGTTTAAAATAAAAATGAAGAAGAAAGCATTTACAGATCAGTCATATAATAGTTCACTCTGTGCCAAAATCAAGAAACTTTTATTCATAGAATTAGAATTCTCAAAGCAGAAAAGGCTAGACAATAAAAATATAAAGATTTATAATTTCTAAATTTATTTGAAATTATCACACCACATTTCCAAAAAGTGAACTTTGGGCACAAGAAATACGAATAAAATCACACCAAAGTACACAAAAATGAAATTGTCCAAAACTAATTGTGAAGAACAAAAACCATTAAAAGATATACATAAAAATATAATCTATAAAGGAGTATAATTAAATAGCACCTTATTCCACATTAGAAAACAAAAGAGCAGGGCTGGGGAGAGAGCTCAGGGCGCAATGCCTGCCTGGCAAGTGCAAAGTCCTGAGTTTGATCCCAGTTCTGAAAAAAAAAAATCAAGTGAGTAAGAAACTAGATTAATTAATTTAAAGGACTGAAAAAAATCTGTGCTCATTGAATTTTATGCTGAGCAAACATATCTTTGAAAACTAAAGTAAAATATGTTCAAGTTATACAAACTTGAAATGTTCTAACACCTTCAGACGTAGCCTACAGAAAATAACAAAGACTATAATCCAGAAGGAAAGAGAAGTTTCTGTACGGTCCTGGATAAAGAATAAGAGGACATAAGAGAACCTGTGTTGTAACATCCTATAACTCAGTGGTTTCCCAAATTTTCTGGTCAAGGAGATTGTGGGACCTCAGAGGAAAGGGATAAATGAAGTATAGTGCACCTAGGGAGAGTCACCTGGGGAGAAAACATTCTCTCGGGCTTTCACAGAGAGAAAACTGGTCAAGCAATGGCCGTGATTCTTCCCAATGTCTGACACTAACAACAGTTCTACAAAGCACTGTATGTGGTTCCAAATTTAATCCTGAGGAAAGTTGACCTTGGAAAATACAAATTATGAAAGTTTTGTTAGACAGGTCTTGCTTTAACATTCCCTTGACCACCCAGCAGAAAAGCTTAATTACAAGGCATAAAATGCAGAGCTAGATTAGTATGGTGAGCTGTAAGAGGCTTAAATCAACAGCCTTCAACATTGCCAGTTTCACTGGTAACCCACTGCCATTATGAAGCATTGGACTATGTATACAACTACTTCCTCCTAGTTCAAAGAGAAGAAAATTCTTCTTCTTCTTCTTTTTTTCTGAACCAATATTGATTAGAAAATTTGTAACGTTTGCACCCTGTGCTCTGTATAACTTTTGTGAGGACAACAATATGAAGTGTGTCAATTATTGTGAATGTGATACTAACACGTTTTGAACCTCTCATATTTTTATCTCTTATTAAAATTAATAAAAATAAATAAAAAATATAAAGGCCAATTCTTGTAGAACAAGTGTGAGGCTGAGTAAGTATACAAAAGACTGATAGTAAAAGCTTTAAAATTTAACAAAAGAAATTCTTTAAAAAATATCAGGTAATATATTCCCAATGAAAGATGAGTAGTACAAAGAATAAAAAATAAAAAATTAAATTAAAAAATTCAAAACAATATTCCAAAATTAACACTAAATTTTGAGTCCAGCTAAGAGGCCAGAATGCTGTGTATCATATGTACAAATCTCTGATCAATTCATAGTACTCACTTAGCATTTTAATAGTTTAATATGTACAAAAATATCAACTAAGAAAAAGTTTTCATGATAGTAACGAATTACTAAGAATAAAACATAACATAAAGACTGGAATAGCAAATATATGACCAGCTCTTCTAACAGGTTAGGATATGGCACAAAGATGCAGTATGTTTAGATATGGACAGCATCCATGATGCTTACTGGTGGCCAGGTGTCACTTGTCAGACTGAACTACTACCATTTTCTTGGTATTCACCCCATACAACCAGACAGAATCATGACCCATAGGATGCAAGAGAAGTCCATTTTTAGAATATGCTGATGGAAATATTTTGCTGCCGTATACAAAAGAATAATTGAAAGACTGCTGTTGTATACCCCCTTTTCTCCTGTGTTTATTAGTTTGCCTTATTTGATGGATTCTTTCCGTTCTCCTTCATGGAGTTGTGGTCATTTTGATCCCTCTCTAGAATATCTTTTAGTAAATTGTGTAGGGTTGTCCTTGCCATCATGAAATTCTTCAGTTGTTCTTCATTATGGAAGTATTTTGCTTCTCCATTGTAGTTGAAAGAGAGTTGTGCAGGGCATTTGGGTTTGAATTTGTTTTCTTGTAAGACTTGTAGCACTTTGCTCCATGTGCTTCTTGACTTGGTTGTTTGTGAAGAGAAATCTGCCATTATTTTGATGGGCTTTCCTTTAAATGTGATCTGTTTCTTTTTTTCTAGCAGCTTTTAGTATACTGTTCCTGTGCTGAATGTCTGGAATTTTGATTATTATATGTCTGGGTGTGTTTTTAATTGAGTTAATGTTATTTGGAATTCTATATGCTTCATTTACCTGAATTCCAGATTGTTTTCCCATATTTAGGAAGTTTTCTGCTATTATTTCTGTCCATATTCTTTTATATCATTTGTAATACATCCTTTCTCATTGATGCCTATTAGTCTTAAGTTGTTCATCTTTACATCATCTTGCAGATATTGAGTTATTTTTTCATGAGTCCAAGTTGTTTTTAAGAGACCTTTTCACTAGCTGCAATGGTGTCTTCAAGATCTCAAAGTCCATTTTTACTTTCATTCAAATGGTTTTGCCAGCTTGTGATTGAGGTTTTAATTTACTGTATCTTCTGAAATTATATCTAATCTAATTTCCTCTATACATTTTTGCAGTTGTTTCTTTACTTCAGATGCTATTATCTCAGATATTTCAGGTGTGTGATTTCCAATTTTTTTCTATGCTATTGTCTTCTGCATTTGTTGTGAGTGGGCTCAGGGCCTGAGAATGCATTTTACTCTTTCTCTTTATCATTTTGCACAGCACTGTCTTTGGACCTTTGGTGTAGAGCTTTGATAGAGTTCTAACCTTAGTACTAGAGCTGGATCTACCAAGTTCAAATTCATCCAGGTGGGTGTGGCTTGGGTCTGGCTGCTGTGCTCCACTTCTTCCTAGTGCAGCCCTTGGAAGTGAACCCACTGTGCTGCTCTGTCAAGATGTTCTACTCCTGGATCAACTGGGTGGGTCTTGCCTCCTCTTCTCTACAGGGAGTTCTGCTACAGGGTTCAACACAGAGCCTCTCTGATGAATGACATTCCACGTACATGCCAGCCTGGGTGCTGGATCAAATGAGTTTCCAGTGGGTCCCTGTGTAGTCCCACCCACATGCCAGGTCTAAGTGCTGGTTCTAATATGTTTCTGTTGGGCTGAAGGTAGTCCCACTCACATGCCAGGCCTGGACTCTGCCTTGAATGGGGATCTGGCAGGCCCAGGCAGTCCTACTCATAAGCCAGGATGGGGTTCTGGGTCCGATCAGTTTCTGGCAGGCCCTGTGAAGTCTCATTCACATGCCAGGTCTTGGGGTTAGGCCAAATTTTCATTTGTTTTAAATTGCATTTCTTAAATTGCTAGTGATGTCGAGCATTTTTCATATACTTATTTTCTATTTGCACTTCTTCATCTGAAAACTATCTGTTCATTCCAGATTTAATTTTGAATTTGGTCTTTAAATGGAAGGGGGTGGTACCTGAAGTCTTCTACTTTTTTATAGATTCTAGATGCTATTTATTTGTTCCAGTAGGAACTGGCAAACATGGTAGAAAATCTACTCCTGTAAACTTTATGTAACACCATTAACCCAGTCTGAGGTGCAGATTTCTAATCCCCTAGATATTGTTTGAAAGCTCATATCATGACATTGTTGTATGAGAGATTAAATTTCTAATAAAAGAATTTTTTTGTGGTACAAAACATTCAATGTATGGCAGTGCACATGGTTTCAGCACATGATTTTTTTTAAAGATTTATTTATTTATTTATTTATTTATTTATTTATTTATTGTTTCACAACCTTTGCTTGTTTATTCACTCATTTTTATGGCCGGCTCAGCCCGCCCTGAGGGCAGGGCTGGCGCAGCATGTGGTGCCCGGGATCGAACCGCGGTCCCTGAAGCCACCCAAGCTTTCCCAAGCAGGCGCTTTAGACCACTGAGCCATTCTGCTGGGCCCCAGCACATGAATTTTGAGGAAACACAATTCAGTCTATCACACCAATCTCCCTTAGACTTAGTATCAAGAGAATCTTGTAATAAAACAAAGTACTTAGAACCCTATGATCAGAAGGCTTAGTGCAATTGAAAGGACAGTTTTTCCCATCATAAAATACTTAAAATTCTTAAACATGTGGACTGGAGTGATAGATGAAAGGTCTAAGTGTCTGCCTGGCAAGCGCAAGACCCAGCTTTGATCCCTGGTATCACATGCCATGCTGACCCCTGAACCCCAGGAGCCCTGTGCCATCACTGAAAGCAGGCAATGTGGTACATGCCTATAATCCCAGTGCTGGAGAGACTGAGATAGGAGAATCACTTGGAGTCTGACCTGTGCAGTGAGACCGTGTACCAAATACATAAAAGATTAAAAAAATCTTAAATATGTTGGTGGGAAAATTGAACAGCATTTTATATTACTAATCTCATGAAACAAATCAATAATCTGTCATTAGGATCATAGAAAGGAACAGGTCTACTATTGGATGACAGTGCTTAGTAAGAACAGGGTTTGAAAAGAAAAAGTTTGACTAATTTCCATGAAAAAACCATGAACAGATGAAAGATTTTATATTCTTGGATTTTCTTTAATGAATACTTCTTACCTTCAATTTTGTATACTAATTATTAGATTACATTTTGTTTCAAAATAACTTGTTTATGTCATTTGGTTGCTCATTTATACTTCTTCTACGCTTTACCCATTCTGTGGTTGACAGCCAGTTCAGTTTTAAATATGAGGCTTCTTCTGGCACTTACTGGTAGTGAAAGCTCAGGGCTTAGGTAGAATTCCTATGCAAGACTCACAAAACTTGTGTAAGAATTATCCCAAATTCTGAACAATAGTAAAATAACTCAAGTGTCAAATGTTATTTTAAGCGAGCCTTAGAAGGTCATACCATAGTCCCTGGCCTTGGGTTCTGACTCTGTCTTCCAGGGTCAGCTATTGGTAAACCCATTCATAACTATTTCTATAACATTAGGGACAGAATATAAAGAAGCTCCAACTTCGTAGTATTTTGGTTACTTTCTTCAAACTGCTGGACATGTCATTCTGTCAGAGAAGGGAATTAAGTTTGTCTGACATCATATTATTCATTGTCAAGTTGATAAATTTTGCTATACACCTGAAAATCCTTGTCAACTCATTATTTTTATTTGCATTTTAGCATGTTTGAAGTATGAAAATGAACGAGTTTCTTAATTCCTAACCACTGTTTCTCCAGTTCTGAAAGTTCCCCTTAATGTTCCCCTTTTTTATTATTCGGACTTCTCCTAAAGTCAAGCTGTCTTTGCCATTTTCCTGCTCCTTTCTTAACAATTTCTCCATTGTCTGAATCAGGAATGTTGAAGCAAGTTCCCCCACCAACCACTGTGGTGGTAGGTCTTGTCCAGAATGAAAATGATTTTGCTTTCTATGTACCCTACTCAAAGACTTAAAGTATTATCTTTTGGTTGTGCTTATAATTTTTGGTAGAGACCACATACACGATTTAAAACTTTTCAAAGACCAAGGGTCTCTATGGGTAGAAAGTCTTAGAAGATTATGCCTGTAGGTTAATGGAAAAAGAAAAGTTATTTCTCATGATGGTATTTTCAGTTCCTGGGGTTTGAGCATTTTTCCAAAGCCAGAAGTCTATTCCTAAATGCATTGCCTATTTTGATCAAATGAAAGGCTAAGATTTTTAAAAGATACAGAGTGTTAAAGTTTATTTTACAAATTGTTCAAGGTGTTTGATGAAAATGTAAATAAGCTTTTGAAAACAGGATTTTAGAATGTCATGCTGAAACAAAAGGGTTTGGCTTTTCAACATTATGCAATTTATTACTTAGTAGTTGAGCCTAGCTGAGTAATTACTATTTCAAAAATAATGGTAGGATTCCTGAGTTCACAGAATCTTAAAGGTTTTCAAGTTTATTTCACAAATAGGAGACAATAAGAACTAATGAGGGAAAGGAAAATGCACTTTGGATCAGAAGGACCTGGCTTAAATCTCACTTGTACTGGTGACCTTGGAAAAACGATGGCACTTTTGGTGAGTAAGGGCCCTTAGAGCTTAGTTTCTACTTCTGCACTATGAGGAACATAGAAGATAATGACTTTTTGTTTTATTTGTTTTGTTTAAGTATACTGGGGATTGAGCCCAGGACTTTTGTGCTGAACTACATCCCTCACCCTTTTCATTTTGAGAGAGTTTCTCACTAAATTACTAACATGCCTAGAGTGAGTTCAAATTTTCAGTCTTTCTACTTCAGCCTCTCAGAGTGATAATGAATTTTAATGAGGGCTATTGTTGAGATTGGAGATCATTTTATCTGAAGTACATTGTCAGTATTCAGGAAATAGTAGCTGCTTTATTATCAATGTCATTATTAGGTTACCAATGAGGAAACTGAAAAACAAAGGTTAAATGACTGAACCATGCTAATTTATAATGTTATTTTTAATTTTTTTTGTACCCAGAATCTAACTCAGCAATCTGTGATTGCCAGGCAGGCACTGTGCTATTGAGCTTTATCCCTAGTCCTATTATGTATTTTTAAAAAGGAGGCTAAACCCCAAGTTTTCCAGGTCACTGACTTCTTGGTGTACTATGGTGTACTACAATGTCCCAAAAACTATCACGTATCACAGATGGCTGTTTACTTAAAAAATTCCAAATTGTGGCAAGAATAAAAACTTGATGCAATATTGCTTGCATTCCCTAATACTCACTTTTGTATATTAAATAAATAAATAAATAAATAAATAAATAAATAAATAAACAAACAAACAAGATTTGTTCAGGACAAGCTTCCAGACTAACAAAGTTGCCTTCGAGAAACAGAATGAAAAAATGCTGAGCACTATGGAGTGTGATTTACACGCAGAGCCATTAGTATTTTTTAAAGTGACACAGGCATCATTTTAAGTCGAAACATTTGGAATTGTTTGATTATAAATATCTTTGATCTTTCCTGTCTACAAGTATTGCCTTCAATTGATAGAAGAGGAAATTAAGGTCTATGGGGGTGAGGAACCTGTGCAGTGCCACAAACCTAGTGACAGAATCATAATTAGAAATAAGGTCTTTGGCGTCAGTCAACGCATAGTATTTTCTATCCATTGGTTGCCAAGATTTAAGAATTCCTTTGCTTGTTCTTGTGTTTTCACGTGTAAAACTATCCCTTGGGCACTTTTGAGACAATATTATGTAGATATCTTGATCATTGGCAAATAGTATCATCAACTTCAATTGTTTTCCTGATTTTGCAGTTTTTGGACATAGTTGCTTCATGCTCCAGATTATTTCCATTATGTTCTGTTCTGACTCTGCTGCAGATATAAATCCTTATTTTGAACTCACGTTTCTGGCCTTTGACCTAAGTATGGTCATATTTCAGCCCAGAAAAAAGATTTAGCCTTCACCTAATTCAAACTCCTAGTACTGGGCCCAGTTGATAGAATACTGAAACTTAGGATGGGCCTTGTCTTGTTTTCTTGTGTGCTCAGGCTCAGTTTTTGACCACAGGATTATTCCCTAGGTCCTAGATCCCCTGTTTGATATTTCTAGTGTTGAAAACTTACTGGTGAATTCCTGAACTTCCTCCTGTCATACAATGGTACCTAATCTCCATTATACTACTGCAAAGCATTCTTGGTGGCTATCAGAGGAACTTGAAACCCCAGGGCCATGCGGAAAATTGCAAAATTGTGTTGAAATTTATAGTAGGAAAATGGACTTTTCACTGTAGTAATTGAACGTTTCTAATAACCCCACAATTGACTCGCAGAAGTACGACCATGTAGCTTGTAGAATGTTTCAGAATAACTTTACAAATTCTTTCATGATTTCTCCATAGCATCCCAATCAACTAATACGTAGGCAGGGTGGACACTAACAATATTTTATCACCTGGCTCTTAGAAGGAGTAAAATTTGAGTAAAAGTACTGTATCAGTGTAATAAAGAGCATTGTTAAACCTCTTGCCTTGGTATGTTTTGTTCCTAAATGCTGATGTGGACGACTGACTGGGAGGGGTCTCTACTGGGTAATTTCAGTCTGGAAGTATTTGAGTTTGGAAGGACAGGAATAGAGTCTTCTGGAACTTACTGGTATCATCTATATGCAAATAACTTAGCAGCTGCAGATACACATTTGTATGAAATTTGATTAGACTACTAAGAATAAATAGTTTCCAATCTTGCTCTTGTACTTTGCATCTATTGATGAATTTTCTAATATTTATAAAGGATGTGAGCTAGTATATCTTATTGTATAGCATATAGGAAAACAAGGAGGGGAAACAGACAAAAAATGAACATTTACTGAGGTAGAAACATTTCTTTTTTATTTTTTGCATTTAGTACAGGGTCTACAGGATCTCACTGCACAGATCAGACTCTTAATGATCCTCCTGTTTTCAGCCTCCCAAGCACTGGAATTACAAGATCACACCACTACATCCAGTACAGTCATTGCTTCAGCGTATTCCAAGGGTAGGTTTAGCACGGCATGCTGGGGATTGAACCCTGATCCCTGCTTCTGCCTAAGCAGGCTCTTTAATCCACTGGGCTATCTGGTTGGCCTTTCAAGTAAAAACAATTCTGAGAAACCATACTGTGAATTACTATTGTATGCCACTAGGGGAACTTAAAAGGAACAAATTCTGACCAGAGCTCCTAAGCAACAAAATTCTCATACTGAGTGTGTTCACATTGATTGTATCCCTCAAGCCTACATATCACTTCCTGTACTGTTTTTTTTTTTCCCCTATATTTTATTATCCTTATGTTTTCGGGAAGTTTTGTGTTTCAGGAATGAAGAATGATTGCTGGTACCTTTTGAACCAAAGGAAT
>PVJA010023418.1:0-32985 GCA_004027025.1 Myocastor coypus | reverse complement strand
CCATTTTTACCTTGAAGCCAGCAGGCCATGGGCTGAACATGTGACACAAAAAAATACCTCTGCTGTTATAATTTGTAAGTGTCAAGTATTTGGCCCTAGCCGGGCGTGGTGGCGCACGCCTGTAATCCCAGCACTCGGGAGGCTGAGGCAGGAGGATCGATGCGAGTTCGAAACCAGCCTGGGCTACAAAAGTGAGCTCAAGGCCAGCCTGAACTGCATAGTGAGACCCTGTCTCAAAAAGGCAAAAAAAAAAAAAAAAAAGTATTTGGCCCTATTACAAGGAAGATGCCCAACACAAGGTGAAAAATCCTGTAATTCACTACATTGGAATAGTTGTTTGGGGTATGGGAGATCAGAGATGGAAAAGAAAATACAAAATTGACATTTAGGGGATGGCGAGATGGCTCAGCGGTCTAAAGCACCTGTTTAGGCAAGCTTAGGCAACTACAGGAACCATGGTTCGATGCCTGGCACCACATGCTATGCCAGTGCCACCCCCAGGGCAGGCTGAGCCAGCCATAATATTTTTAAAAATTGACTTTTAGTTTTCTGTTGTACATAGCTTGGCCCCACCTTAGCCAAGGAACTCTGGAAGGTGGCTATGTTTGAGAAGTGGTGAATGCTGTTTACTTGGAGCTTGCTCAATTAAAAACCACTGAGTAACTCACTTGATGAAATAAGCAAGTAGGATACATGAGTCCAAATATCAAAGGAGAATTCTGTCCTGGATACAGCTGTTGAAAAGTTAGAGTTCTTTTATAATAATGGATTTAATGAATATTTGCTACATTGTTCAGATGAAACAAATTGGGTGGCAAAAAGAATGAGCATACAACTTAGCTTTAATAAAATTCAACATTTGGAGTCCCAGTTGAAAAAGATGAGATAATAGCATCTACATGGCAAGTAGTGGCCCAAAGAATCACAAGACATAGTGTCTAGCAAAATGCTGGGAGAAAGCCTCCTGCCTATTCCTGCCGGTTTTCTCCAGGTCAATTCAATGAATGAACAAAGTCTTGTCTTCTCTCTGCTAGGCTCTCACCATAAGATCTGAGGTCCGTTCCTTATTTAGACCTCTGCAGCCCCCTTCTGTCATCCAGTTGCTTCTCAGAATCCTGCCATTCCTATATACCATGGGTCACACAAGGAGATGCTTTATGCATCCTACGCCAGTAAAACTCTAAATACTCTTACACTTATCGCTATTACATAATCTACAGTAACAATAATTCCCACACAGAGAAGGTGTGGGTCACTATACTAAATTACCTCATCACCATTTTTAGACACAAAAATTAAGTCTCAAAAAGATAAAACATTTTATCCAAGAATCAGTAAATGTCTGGACAAAACTTGTATGCATGCCTCTCTTCAAGTATGCTATCTTCTCTTCTTAAAACTATTTCCAGATAAATAGAACAAAGAATGGAAAACCTATTATTTTCTCAAATTTAGCTGCTATAAGGCTCAAATAGTCCATGCTAAGTAACTATCCTCTTGCACTCAGAAGATCATGACTAAATGATGATCATGCAATAGAGTTTCTCACTGTGCAGTAAAAAGAGTATGTTAAGAGCACTTGGATTAAAGTGAAGTTTGTCAGGCCCTCTAATCTCATTCTTTAGTTTCTGTATCACCTCTGATTAAAAAAAAAAAAAAAAACTACTTCCAATAGGTTGGCACCTGCAGTCAGAAGAAGGCTTTACTTGTTTTCTTCTGTACATTGAAGTTAAGCTTTTCTATACACACTGATGTTTAAAAACCACTGACTTACCAGGAATAAATAAATCCTTACTGAATTGACTTGAGAGAATGCTGCCTTTGGGTGTATCTACCAATGAAAGTTCATTTCTGCTATGATGAAAACCACAGATCTGAGAACATTGAGCACAACCTGGTAGTCCAGAGCTTAGTATCTCAGAAGGAAGTTTAAGGATTTTTCCATATAGGATGGCAGGACAAAGAAGTCTTTGGCGTTGTCCCAGCTGTTGCTTGGAAAAGCTGGAACTAACCACCTTCATCTACCAGGAAACTGCTTCTGTCATGTGATACAAAACCTTTTTTATTTAAGGCAGAGAGTGAAAAGGGCATCTCTAAGTGATCAGAGATGACTAGGAATTCATTGTGGGGGCAGATGCCAAGAACTGTGATGAAAGCAACATTCTTACACAGTGGGATTCCTCCCGTTGTGGTCACAGTTTCAGAAAAACATTATAACCACAGGTGCCCAGAACAGCCACAGGTGCTAACTCAGAATGCTTTGGTACAAGTGCCACCACAGCTATGGCTCAGGACAAAGCTCCATTTTCTTCCCTAATCACTGAGCTATGTAGTTACAAAGGTTTCTTGGAATTCCTTTAGTTGCTTCTTCTTATTTCTAAAGCATCTAAGATATACTTCGATAAGTAGGGTATGACACAGTATGAAAGTGTGAAAAGCTTTGTGGTTTCTCAGCCTCAGATACAAAGGAATGATGAAAAGAACATGCAGAAAAAGATGCAGGGGAGGTAATAACTAAAGTAATACAGCAGGGATAGACCTTGTTTTATAAAGACCCTTGTAGAAATGGCCTTACTAGAAGACACTGACAAGTTTTTTCATTATCAACCACTTTGGTCATGGTTGCCTAAACATCTAGGCTTGCCCTCTATAATAGGAAATAATGTAGGCTTAACTTTGAGTCATTCCACTGATTTCTCCTCTAGAGACCATGGTCTTTTCCTCATATGATATGAATTGGATATTCTGTCCTAATGATTGGCAGAGCCCAAAGAGTTCAGTGACTGGTTCATAGAGACCTTGTCATCCACAGATGTGATAGATGTGAGGCCGTAGGCACCTCCAGGGGCAGGTGGGAAGAGAAGAACCCTAATCACACTGTTGACAGCGGTGCTATAGTTATTCTTATTTCTGTGTTTAAACAGCACATTAACTGAGAAGAACCCAAACTGTGAACTGCTCGGGGTAAATGTGCGATTCTTTTGATATGTGGAGGACCCCTTTTTAGTTGAGTGTTGCATTTTAACTGAATTTATTACTCTTACAAGCCAAAGAATTTAGAAGAGGACTCTCTGGTCAGTGCATTAAATACAAGTTCAACCAAAATTCACTGATTTCCATTCATAGCAGTACATATGTGTAACCTCCATAATCTGGGAGATGGAAGCAAGAGGACCATAAATTTGAGCCCAGCCCTGGCAACTTAGGGACTCTGTGAGACTCTGTCTCAAAATAAAATGAAAAATTAGAAAGTGCTGAGGAAGTAGTTCAGTGTAAAGGTCCTGGCTTCAGTCTCTACTACCGCCACCACCACCACCAATTTTATATATATATATATATATGACTATTATCAATCAGTAATGCATTTGGATTATTAGCAATAGCATATACTTGGAATATCAATGCACTGGGGATAAATCTAGATGCCTTAAGATCACCTGAAGCCTTATTAAAAGATAGGACACTGGGCTCAATCTCCAGGATCTCTGATTCATTACACTTGGGATGGGACCTATAAGTGACATTTTCAACAAGTTTCCAGCGAATGCTGACATTACCAGTCTAAGAACCATATGGCCTGTGACATGAGTTCAAACATAGGGCTGGCTAAATAGCTCAGAGGATTAAAGCACCTGCTTAGGCAGATGCAGGGATCAGGGTTTGATCCCCAGCATGCTGTGCCAGCCCCACCCCCAGGGGGCACTCTGAGACAGCAATCGAGACTGGGCGTGGTAGAGTGTGTCTGTAATCCCAGGGTTTGGGAGGCTGAAAACAGGAGAATCACTACAAATCCTATCTATGCAGTGAGATCCTATAGGCCCTGTACCAAATACATTTAAAAAAAAAAAAAAAAAAAAGACGATCACTACAAGTCTGATCTATATAGTGAAACTCTGTAGACCCTACCTCACTCAATACACACACACATACCAAAAACAAAAAAAAACAACCAAACAACAACAACAACAAAAAAAACCAGTTAAAATGTAGACCTGAGTTCATACAGTTTAAGGTAGGATACAGTTAATCTGAATACAGGATTGCTTGCCAATGATAGGTGCTTGCCAATGGCAGATATTTAATAAGTCATCATTCATTGGGTGAATACACGGGTGAAAACAGACTGAATGCAGAGTAGGAGAATGCGGAAAGGGGGATGTATTCGGATGAAGGATTGTGCCGATTAAAAATGGCTTGATGAAATCAAGGGTGGTGCTATCTTCATCGCACTTTGAAGATCAAGTAGAACTTGTAGACAGAAATCAGGAGTTCTTACACTCAGAGAGTGTCACAGCAAAGGCACAAAGGAGAGAGGAGATGGACATGCTAGGCAGCAAAGAGTCACCCAGGTGGGCAGGCAGATATTGCACTGGCCCAAGCTTGAGCCTGGCCTACCCAGCAGCAGCCACTCTGATACGCAGCCTCCTTCTTCTACCTTTCTTATAGAGCATCTGTTTTTGTTCTATTTTACTGTGTTTACATTTCCTTACCACCTGCACTGGGCAATCTTAATATTCCTTTAGTGAGGGAACTACGGCAGATTTTTTTTTGGAGTCACCATTATATCTCCTTCTTATTTCTGGAAAGCTGCAATAGAGGATTCAATGCATATGACAAAGACCTACATATTTTATGTCTTGTTTATTTATTTATTTTTATGGCTGGTCTGGCGCAGCATGTGGTGCCGGGGATTGAACCTCGGTCCCTGCAGCCACCTAAGCTTTCCTAAGCTCTAGACCACTGAGCAATCCTGCCAGGCCCCTGTTCTCTAGTTTCTTTCTACTTCTCTATTTCAGAAGTTTCACCTCAGGTCATGAATTGTGTTGTCCCATTGGATAACTGACTCAGCGCCTTGTCTTGTCAAAGGCTGGGCTTTTCAAGGGCTTCCCGCAGGATATATAACCCTACAGCCACAAGGATCACAGCACCTCCACAAAGCTTTTTACCCTGCTCTATGGAATCATCTCCCAAAGAAACTCCCTCAATCTACAATGTAGATCCTAGATTCTGGGACTCAAACTTAGATGTCACCCTTGTAGGAAATGCATAGCACAGCTGTAATCTATATAGCTTCAGGTAGAAGGTGATACTTCAAGTGCTTCAGGTACAGTGGACTGGGAAGTAGCAAAACACAGTTTAGCTAGTTTCCCCAGAAACTAAAAAGGTATGATAATAAACTTGTTTACTTAAAAGTGCCTCTTGATTTTTGAGACCTAGGTTTTATAATTTAAAATAAAAGTTACCTCTGGAATGATCTAGAAGTTCTAAACAGTTGTCACTCAGTGATACTGAAAATGAGTTTTATGGTGCTACAAAATGACATAAAAACGCTCCATTGCCCTTGAGTTTACAAAGTGAGACAAAGATACTTACCCAACCACAGCAGAGCTCCAGGCACTAAAAGTGAGTTTCAGCCAGGGGGTTTTGGAAAGGCCCTCATAGCTTTCACCTAGGATGTACTCCAAGCTGAGTGGAGCTGGAAATCTGATTTTTGAAGTCTATTTGGGCTTTTTTTTTTTTCATAAGAGCACAGGCATTTACCAGCAGGGAAACTCTGTAACTCCCTTTCAAGAAGATGATAGCTGATGCTTTTAGTGGAGGGAAAATGAATGGTCACCAGTATGAATATTTCATCAATCACTCCCCAGGTGCCAGGAGATCAGCATATACAAATTACACTGCTAAGAAGAGCCTGCCAGAGCTTTCAAGGTTGGAGGTTCCGAAAAACCACTTGAAATTCCAACCACCACATGATATAATTTGAAGACAGCTGGAAACCTTGATAGGCATTTCAGGGTCTTAAAAAGCACTCTGAACTTCAGGTGTCTTCACTTTTTGCTAAATCGCTGAAGATGCTGACTGAGGAGCCACTTTGCATGCCCTTGCAGCCTGTACTCTGATCTGAATAAATTATCTCCTGAGGACCCAAATTCCTTCTTGTCTTGTTATTCCTAAAATTCTTCTCACCCACACACAAATGAAGGATCCTTTAATTGATGAATTAATAAGAATAAAAGACAGAAAATCTGAAGCTCAGGGTACAAAACCTCCAATATATGGAAAAAGAAGGTATAAACCAGACCTGTATGTGTGAACATTGTATTGTCTCCTGAGTGTGAGCACATGAAAGAGAAAATAAAGCATGAAGGTACAATAGGTACTCGGAAAAGGGAATCAACTGATTCAAAAGGGAAAAGTACTGAGTTGAGGAGGATAGGGGAGGCAGGGAGGAAGGACACTTATCTATGTATGTAAGTAGGATGGTTTGGACAACTCTACTGTGGATTTCTGCAGATCTATGGAAAGGAGCAGCTCATACTTAATTTGTTTTGTTTCCTTGTTTCAATTATTTCTCCTTTTAATTTCTTATATATTTATTTTTTCTTTTTTTCTTCCAATTTTGCATGTATGTCTGATAACTTGAACAACTAATTAGAAGACAACACTACACATTACAACAAATACTGTGAAATTCATACTATTTTGTTTAGTGAAATACTGTATCACTTATAATTTTTCTGTTCTAACGCTATTTTGTACTCTTGTGTAGAATTAAAAACAGAAAAAATCAAAACATCTTCCCTTATCCTAAAGATCACAATTCACTCAATAGAACTTTTTTATCTAATCTTTGTGGTGTTTTATGTTTCGTAACATACTTTTTTTACTACAAAAAGACAGAACAGATATCTTCATCCCCATGGAAAGGATAAGGAAACTGAGTTTCAGAAGGCTCACTTATTTACCAGTCCTAAGGCTCATTAGTGATGAAACCAAAATTCAGGACTTCTGACTCAATTAGTGACCAGGGACCAAAATATATAGCTCACAGGCTTCTTTAAGCTGCCTCTGCCAAATCAAATGACAGATGGGCCCTCACTTGGATGGGTTCCCTCAAATGATGGTGTCATCTGTAGGTAAAATCAAGAGGTGCTTCAAAGTGTGTTCTGTAGATCTCTGCACATTTATCTGTCCTCTGCAAAACAGCTATTGGTCAGATTGAATCTAGGGTCTTCTATTCACCAACGTGTGGCTTTGGAAAAGTATTTCCATTTCAAATTGGGACTATGCCAAACCAAAATCTTCAACACAGCATAAGAAACAACCAATAAAATGAAAAAGAAAAATCTATGGATTAAAAGAATATATTTGCAGATCATATATCTGATTGGGGGTTAATATCCAAAAATGTGCAAAGAATTTGTACAATTCAGTAGCAAAGACCAACAGCATTAAAGAATAAGGAAAATACCTGGAAAAAGAAAAACTTTTGAATGAAAGACATAAAATCACTAAGAATCTGAGAAGTGAAAATTAAAATCATAATGAGATATCAACTCATAACTATTAGATGGTTATTCTCAGTGTTCCCAGTGCTGGGGAGGCTGAAAACAGGAGGATCACTATGAGCCCAACCTGCTTAGTGAGATCCTATACTAAATACATAAAAAAAAAAATGTTGGCCAGGGTGTCAAAAAAAAAAAAAAAAAAAAAAAAGGAACTCTGTACACTGCTGGTAGGAGTGTAATCTGGCATAAGCATTATGAGAAACAATATGGAAGTTCCTCAAAAAGTTAAAAATGTAACTGCTATATGACACAGAAATCCCTGTGCTAAATACACACTCAAAGGAAATGAAGTCAGTTCCTCAAAGAGACATCTTCATTCTCACATTCGCTGCAACATCAATCACAATAGCCATTCTGTGAAATTAATCTAAGTGTCTACGAATGGATGAACAGATGAACAGATTAGTAATTATAGTACAGAGAGAAATGCTAGAGGCATTTCTTAGAAAGGCACTTCTGTCATTTGCAGCAATAGTGGAACTTAAGGGACAGGATTATGGTAAGTGAAGAATTCCAAGCATGGTAACAAGAATACCATATGTTCTCTCATATATGTGGGCCCCAAACAAAATTCACAGAGGTGAACATGTAGAAGTAGAGTTGATATTAACAGGTATATAGAGAGGGAGAAGAACGGAAGTATTAAGTCCAAAAGAAAATTTAGTCATGCAGAATGAATAAATTGAAGTCTAACATGCAGCATAAGGACTATAGTTGATAATATTATCTTACATATTAAAATTTGCTAACAGAGTAGAAAAGCTTGGCCTATTTAGCAAATAATTGTGAGAATCTTGAGACACCAAAATCTCCTATCTAAAATTCCGACATATCACATTTACTCTTTAGACATTCTTTCAGTTCCAGTCCTTGTACCTTTAGAGACTTAATAGCTTAGGACAAAATTAAAGCAGCTACAGATATAAAACCCTGTAAGTTAATATGTACAAAGGGCTTAGAAATATGCCAGGCAAATAATAAGTGCAATTTAAGTGTTAGCTCATAGATAATGTCTTTAGAAACTATGATCATATTTCCAAAAGTTACTCAAAACTTCAAAATTTGATGGTTTATTTGCCATAAGAAGAATTTGTCAGGGCTTGAAAGATAGCTAGGCAGCATACATGCCTACCTGGTAAGCACAAGGTCCTGAGTTCGATCCCCTGTACCACATGCTGTACCAGCCACAGAACCTCAGCCGAAGTGCTGCACACTGATCATACCAGCACTGAGGAAGCTGAGGCAGGAGGATCAGTAGGAGTCTAAATTGCATAGTGAGACCTTGTATTAAATAAAATGAAATAATAAAATAAAAAGAAGGATTTGCCAAAGAAAATGAGGGCGTATCCCATCCCACACTTTGTTGAATAAGTTAGCAGTGTTTTGTGTTTTGGCCTGCTACTTCATTTCCACATCCAGCCTGTCAGATCGGTGACAAGGTTTAACCTCATAAAGCTCTGGAAAATCCAACAAACTAGCAGATCTTAGATTACAAATGTTCTTATTTAGAGACTTAGAAATGCTTATGAAGTAGAGTTGGCTGTTTTGTAAATTCAGTAGTCAGAATTTGATTGTTCTTTTTTTTTTTTTTTTTCGTACTGGTGATTAAATTCAGGATTTTGCACTTGCCAGGCAGGTACTTATGGTGCTGAACTATCTCCCAGCCCCCATCATTTGTTTTGTGGGGGACAGTAAGATTACCTCCCAAGAGTGTATCTCAAGCTTTTCCATTGGATAGTAAAAATGTGATTTGGGGTAGGACTGACCTGAACCGGGCTCCACAATTCATCTAGTTAGTCAAGACTAATGAATGAAATTATACTTCTTGTGAGAGTTACTGATTTTGGAAAGGACATCAAGAGAGAAGATGAAGTGGTGGTAAACTAAGTTCTTCCTCTCCCTATTGCAAACTTCCTCTCTCTAAGAACTCCCTGAGTTCTTACTGGTGGCCAGCAAGTGACCACAAATGTCTGCTGTGAGCAGGAACCCAACACACAAAGCAGGGAACTAGATGTAGCTATGGCCAAAGGCTACTCTACCTATGGACTTGCCATTAATCACCCACAAATCTGTTTTTTTTTACTCAATCCAAACTGAAAACTGCCTAGTGTTCCAATTTTGATGACAAAAATATAGAACTGGCTGACTTGTGGTTAGAAGGACAGTTAGGGTTTTTCTGTCCATAATGGAAAACTGATCATCCTTTTCATTTAGATTATTTTAATGCACAACAAACAGAAATGATATAATGCACAGAGAAGTGCTGTATTGTCTCTGGTGATTTCCTTCAAAATATCTTGCAATAATTCTGACTTGCCAGGATGCAGAGAGAAATTTACACCAGCAAACCACTATACAAATCTATTTTTCCACTGAAAGAGAATATAAAGTGTTTTTTTTTTTTAATGAAGAGTAAATCTCATTCATTTATGTACACTCAACCAATTTGCTTATTTGTCTTTTTTTGAGACAGAGTCTCATTATGCAGTTCAGGCTGGCCTTGTGCTCACTTTTGCAGCCCCAGCTGGTCTCAAACTCACACTGATCCTCCTGCCTGAGCCTCCCAAGTGCTGGGATTACAGGCATGCACCACCACGCCTGGCTTCAACCAATATACTTAAAATTCCCTTTAATCCCGAGTTAGTAATATTTCCATACCAGAGGAATTGTGAGCTGAACTGAGCTGTTTTCTGCCTCAGAGCAACTGTTTCACTGCTGAAGAAGACACACCAATTAAAAAGGGTAAGTAACTGGGAACAACCACCCTGGCAGAGGAAGAACAACGATTAAAACATCTAAAACCTGGCTTCTTCACCTAGTGCTCTGTTCAACATACCACATAAATGTTTACAAAACTCTAAGTTAAATATTTCTGTGTAAAAAAAAAATTAGTGTATTAAAATGAATACCATGCAGAAAAGAAGACGAATAGTAATCCGCTGATTTTTTCCCACAAACATTTATTATCTGCCTTTGGTATAGTCAAAACTTAAAGATTATAGCTCTCCTATCATGTTAACTAATATTTATGAATGTTTGTGAGTTATTAAATATCATGCTACCTGTTTGAACTACATTATTTCTACTTAATAGTTTCAACAGTACTAAACAATAAAGATTGTTACCTCCATTTGGCAGGTAAAGAGAGTAAGAGTTATTTATGTACAGTCATTAAAAACATCATAGCACAGGGACATATGTCCATCTTGTTTATAGCAGCACAATTAGTATAGCTAAATCCTGGAAACAATGCAAATGCCCTTCATCTGAGAAAAAGATAATAACGATTGTAATACAAAGTCATAAAAAGTGTATTATGATTAGGGGTTTTGCAAGGGCAACAATACAGGACTCTTAATTGTAAGATTACTTTATAATAGTCATCCCCAAAATCATATGCAAACAAGAGAATTCAGGAAATCTGTCTGCATACTAAACACCAAAGAATCCAGCTGAGGGCCTGGATCCTAACATCCTGTATAATTCTAGCTGAAGACCTCGCACTACAATGCCTCCCACGTGGCAATGCCTCTGTGATAGTTGACAAATTGTCTCAACTTCAGGAAGCTTGGCTGGACCTGCTTTGCCTGTTCTGGGCTGGGGAGATCTGCCCTGCCCTACCCCTGCCCCGGCCCCGCCCTGCGCTAGCCCTAGCCCTGCCCTGCCCTGCCCTAGCCCTGCCCTAGCCCTGCCCTAGCCCTGCCCTAGCCCTGCCCTAGCCCTGCCCTGTCTTGCCCTGCCTTGCCCTGCCCACCCCCTTTCCTTGCCTGCGCACCATTTGGAAGGAAGAGGCTTGATGGATGCCACAATTATTGCTCCTCTGCTCTTCATTGTTTTCTGCCACCTTAGAACTGCTGTTGTTTACCTTGGAGACAGCAGAGTATGAACTGAAACCTTCACAAACTGTGAACTAAATCTTTCCTTTCTTCATTTTGAGTGCAGGGTGTTTATTCTAGCAACAAATAAAAAGTAACTAAGACAGCCTCCCACATATCCAAATGAAGGCCTAGACCCCACTACAAACAGGCAGGCCTGTTTCACAGATCTGTGCTGGGAAGGTCCCCATGGTCAGTAGTGAAAGTTAGAAAATCTGTGCCAGGACGATGAAGTCCCTGCGCCTGTAGGCTCTGGGATCCCAACTAGAGCCAGGAAGCGATGCTCAAAGTAAGAATACAAGGTTCCCCCTGACCCCCCGAAAAGTGCCACAGCCATCCTCAGGAATAGTGACGTCCCCGAGAACCTCTGAACATGAGGAAAGCTCTGTTCCTACCTGGAAAGCCAGTACAACAAGCTTCTCCAAGAGACTGAGCTGTGCACCATCTTCCCCTCCTGAGCCAGGAAGCGATGCTCAAAGTGAGGACCCGAGTGGCCCCACCAAAGTGAACCATAGCCATTCTCAGGGACAGTGAGGTGACGGGCTCCTCTTCTGATGAGAACAATCAGTTCATGGGAAAAGTCAGCACATCATGGATCTCCAGCAGAGAACCACTGGCTCCAGCTTCCCTAACAGCCTCTATCAGCTCTCCTCCAGTTCTGCCTCTTACACACCCTGTAACAATCCGCAGGTGGGCCTCCTACACCCTCTAGCACCCAGTTCAGTTCAGCTGGGTATAACAAGCTGACCACCAGGTGGCAATCCACCACAGTAATGGCCGCAACTCTAGACCATTCTCATAAGTGAAATACATCAGATGCACCTGTGTAAACATCACAATTGTCTCACCAGTGTGAGAAAATGAATGAGTAAAAGATATGCAACATAGAATAGATAGGGAATTGGGAAGAAAATATTCAAAGTAAAAGACAAACTGCGATGGGGAAGGGGAAAAGAAAAAGTATTTATAGGCAAAATAGTTCATTATAAAGCTAGCTTTTCTGAGTTCACTGACAAAGTTTTGTGCTAATACTGTCTGAACAAGATATCACGTCTACATCTTCTCTGAATAACTACTATAAAGATAATATGAAAAGTATCAACTGTCCTACTAACCTGTTTTGCAACTTAATTCACTGTTAAATTTATCTTTTTAAATTTAAAATTTAAAAAAAAATCTTTTTCTGGGTTTTTCTTAGAATATATTCTGAGAAAAAGTAAAAACCTTATCGTTTATACTCTTTTATGCATAAAAAATAAAAAAAAGTTTAAAAATACTTCAGCAAACAGTCACTAAACTCCAGGGATTGGCATTTCTAAAGGGATTACAAGCAGCCTATTAAATGAAAGTGGGTTAGTTAAGGATATACTGCTTGCAAGAAAGAACATTTTCCTTCCTATGCCCAGCTGTTTTAAGAATTTGGGGCATGTCATTTTTCTTTGTAATATTACATAGTGTGGTGAAGTAAATGAGGGTAATCTGGAGCAAGGAAAGTGCCTACAAAAGATTCTTCTTGGCAAACGATAGCAGAAGCATACAGGATGAATGTACACACTTAGTAAGCAACCTAGGAGGAAGGAAAGCTTTTTGCCCTAGCAGGGACCAAGTGACATTTCCCAGTGCAGTGTCTTCATCGCTATATTTGGTGGACTTTAAACAGGAAATTGGGGCAAAGACCACCCATTAGTGGCTAAAGACCACTATGCCGAGATAAGAACTATCTATAGTCTCCAAGATCTTTTTTTTTTTTTTTTTCCTCTCTTTTCCTGTTTTTGGTGGTGGTGGCGCTGGTGATGGTGAGGATGGTGGTGGTGCTGGTGTTGCTGCTGCTGTTGTTGTTTCTGCTAAATCAGTGCTTTTCAGCCTATGGGCCCAGGGTAGTGCATGAAGAAGTGTCCGGTCTTGAAAATCATTTTCTCTAATCTAGAGATCAAAGTGAATTTGTTTATAATACTGCTATAAAAGGTAAATACAATTATCAACTTTCTTTGCATCTACACCAAGTTGTATAATCTTAGTATAGTGACACTGGTGTTCTTGGGATCAGCCAAAGCTCCACAACAATCCTAAGGAGACATAAAAAAATCACTGCACTGTAACATACTACCAAAGTGGACAGCTTTCTGGGATTCAACTGGTGGACCTAACCCTGACACAAAACAGTTAGGAAGACACCTCTGTCCTAACATACCACTTGGACCAAAATTTAAAAACAACAAAAAATAAAGTTACTCATAGTACCTGTACAACATACTTCACCTGTCAAGCAGTAGTACAGCTCAAGAAATGATTTGTGAGCTGGGTGTGGTGGTGCACACCTATAATCCCAGCACTTGGGAGGCTGAGGCAGGAAGATCGGTACGAGTTCGAGACCAGCCTGGGCCACAAAAGTGAGCTCAAGGTCAGCCTGAGCTGCATAGCGATACCCTGTCTCAAAAAGACAATAAATAAATAAATAAATAAATAAATAAATAAATAAATAAATATTTGTGATTTTTAATAATGTTGAGATAGACTTGAATCATTGGTTTAAATGTAGATTCATTTTAAAAGGAAACCAACAATAACCAGTTTTAATAGTAAGATGAAGCTAGCTAATTGTTTAATCTGTATAGTAAAATTCTTTAAAGTTTTTGCTGACAAGAAAGGAAAATATAATTTCGAAAATTATTGTATTATATCCAGTTACTTCTTCCTGCAAATCACAATTTAGGTCCCTGATCTATATTTTTTAAATTCGCAAAGTGAATGGATCTTCCAAGGAAAAATGAACGTACACACTTAGTAAGCTACAAAGGTTGGCTGTTGGAAAAAAAATCCACATTTAGAATGACTAAAACATTTTTTTTAATTTGGAACCTCAAATGTTAACAATAATTGCTTCACAATTTTAGATTAATATGCCCACTGAGATGGTTGTATGAAACATTTAAAGTCATCATAAAGGAATCACGGTGCTAGCAAGATAGCTCAGCTGACTAAGTGCCTGATATACAAAAGCAGGGACTAGGGTTTGATCCCTGGCATCACGTGCTGTGTCAGCCCCACCTCCGGGCGCATTGAGCTGGCCACCTAGACTTTGTGTGGCGGTGCCTGCCTGTAATTCCAGCATTTGGAAGGCTGAAAACGGATCAGTATGAATCTGAGTTGCATAGTAAGACCCTATACCAAATACATTAAAAATAATAAAAATAAATAAAAGAATCATGATAGAATTCCATATAGTTATAGCCTTACATATCACAGTATATTTCTTTATTAAACCATTAGACTTACAGTAAACGTTACGCCAACTTCATCTCCTGCTAGGTTCTCACTTTTAATTACAGTGAAACATTTCAGCCTCATCTGCTTATGTTATCTCATAGGATTCATAAAGACACACTGAAGAAGAGACTGCACCACTGAAATAAACTGTAGTAGCTTTGTTAAAAAGTGCATAGAAGTCAGGGAGATAGCTCAGTGGCATAAGAATCTACCTGGCAAGTGCAAGATCTTGAGTTTGATGCCTGGTTAAAAAGAATTTAAAAAGCTGCATAGAAATCCTGTCAGTGAAATAAATTCAAAACTGCACACAGAGAAATCAAATTGTCTTTTATGCATACTACAAACTATGCATACTGTGGAAAATATTAGTTACTAGCAAGGTACTAAACATTTGGAAGTACTATCCTATCTATTTGTTCATTTCTTTCACAATGCAGCCTTTTAAAGAAAACTTTCATATTTGAGTAGCTGTAAATAGACACATTTTTATTAATCCAAATACACTTTTAAAATGTGTATCCCTTTTATTTCAGTTTCTGATAGTTCAAACTGGCTATACTTTCTCTAAATTTCAAGATACATCCAAAGTTTGAGGAATCCCCAAAAATAAGTTGCCAAGAAGTGCCCCAAACTATTTCTATTAGAATGTACCACTTATATACTTAGAGTACTTGCAGGGGAAGTATGCATTTTATATACATCTTCCATATTCTACAAACCATTCTTATGACTTTAGATGAAGTGTTTCAGTATCTGTGGACATGGTATTACCATGCTCTCTTTCATTAAAAAAATTAAAGCTTAGAGAGATTGAATAGCCCAAGGGTGAGAGTTATCTGCTAGCAGCTCTGAGACAGTCTCTACATGACAAATTTAACTCTATGAGCCTCACTTAATTGGATGCAGAGTTGTACTCAGCACTAATATATAGCCAGTATATTAGGGCTGCAGGTTACAAGTAGCACAAGCCCAGTCAGAACTAGTCTGAGCCAAGTTAGAAGCATATTGATCCCCATAAGCAAAGCCTAAAAGGAATAAAAAGAAAATGAAGACTGGCTTTAAGAATGACTAGAGTTTATTTTTCTTTATAGCTGAGTAACACTCCATTGTATAAAAACGCCACATCTTTTTCATCCATTCCTCAGGTGACAGGAATTTTGGTTGTTTCCAAGATTTGGCTATCACAAATTGTGCTGCTATAAACATAGGCGCACAAATACCACTATTGTATGATGTTTTCAGTTCTTTTGGAAAAACTCCCAGTAGGGGAATAGCTGGATTGAATGGGATTTCCAGTCCTAGCTTTTTAAGGAGTCTCCCCATTGATTTCTGTAATGGTTGCAGCAGCCTCTGACATTGCCAATTCTGCTGATAACCCACTAGTACAGTGGTTCCCAACTTTTCTAATGCCATGACCCCACAAAATAGTTCCTCATGTTGCAGTGACCCCAAACCAAAAAATAATTTTGGTGGCTACTTCAAAACTGTAATTTTGCTACAGTTATGATTTCCAATGGCTTTAGCAACCCCTGTGTTTTGGTCATTGGACGCCCACCGGAGTTGTGACCCACAGGTTGAGAACCGCTGCACTAGTATTATGGACTATTGGACTACATAGAGAGCTACTTTCTCTTAGTTCAATGAGAAGAAAGATTTGTACTAATAGTGTTTAGAAAAGATACCATGTCTGCATCCTGTACTCTGAACAACTACTAGGAAGACAACAATATGCAATGTATTAATTATTGTAATTGTCCTAATAATTTGTTTTGAAACTGTCTCATTGTTATTTCTTTCTCATTAAAATTGATAAATAAAAAGGAGTGACTAGAATCATAAACTAGAATAAAATCTATTTTTTCTCTTCATTCCCTCTATACCAAGTATACCTCGTGGTTTAGTGCATGGCTTAAGACAGTACTCTTTAATGTTGTAGTCTTAGGATACACAACTGCCATCACTAGCTGCTGCAAAAGACTATTTTAAGACAAGGTTTAGCCTTTTGGAGGCACATGGCAGAAAGATGGCAATACAGGTTTCTAAGAAGAGGAAGTTTGTCACTGATGGAATCTGCAAAGCTGAACTGAATGAGTTCCTCACTAGGGAGCTGGCTGAAGAAGGCTACTCTGGTGTTGAAGTCCAAGTTACACCCACCGGGACAGAAATTGTTATTTGAGCCACTAAGAAACAGAATGTTCTTGGTAAGAAAGGCCAGAGGAGCCAGTGGACAGCTGGTTTGGCTTCCCCGAGGACAGTGTAGAGATTTATGCGGAAGGGGTGGCAACAAGAGGTCTCTGTGCCATTTGGAATCTGTGTTACCAACCCCTAGGAGGGCTCATGGTGCAGAGGGCCTGCTGTGGTGTGCTGTGGTTCTTCATGGAGAGTAGAGCCAAGGGCCACGAGGTCGTGCTTTCTGGGAAACTCTGAGAACAGAGGGCTAAGTCCACAGAGTTTGTGGACGGCCTCATGATCCACAGTGGGGAGCTTCTCAACTACTGCGTGGACGCTGTGGCGTTACACGTCGCTCAGACAGGGTGTACTGGGTATCAGAGCAAATACCATGCTGCCCTGGGATTCAGGTGGTAAGGCTGGGCCCAAGAAGCCTCCCTGGCCATGTGAGCCTTGGGGAACCTAAAGGTAAATTCCTGCCCACCACTCCCATCTCAGAGCAGAAGGGTGGGAAACCAGAGCTGCCTGCCATGCCCCAGCTGGGCCCTACTGCACAGTAGGCTGCCCCTGGAAGCAATATCTGAAAATGGAGGCTGCTGTATGGAGACACTTAATGAATCTTGCGCGCGCGCACACACACACACACGACAGTGATTATCAACAGCACTATTAGTCACACTTTTGTACTGGATAGTTCTTTGATGTGAGACCTGTCCTGGACATTATAGGCTCTATGGCTCTATGTTAACAACAACATCCTGTTTACATGTGTCTCTCGACATTGTTAAATATCTCTCCCTCTGGGATGAGACCAGCTCCTCCCACTGAGAACTGTGCTTTAGGGGGAAATGCAGCCTGGTTGGACTAAAGCTTCCACTCAGCCTTCCAAAGTTCTGGTGGTCAGGAAACTTGGGTCACTGCAGAAGAAGGCAGCTGCATTTCAGACTGTTTGATCAGAGTGGAGAAGAGATGGGTAGGAAAATGTCTTAGCAGGAGGAAGCCGCAGCACAGACACAGATACTAGAGGGATCACGATAACTGAACTCTGCTCCAATTTCTGTCAATCCTATGCAGATTACAGCAGGACAGCAAACAAAATGAGTTTCTTTACTAGGTCGAAGTATTTTGAGTCTTTCTTTCATGATCAAATGCCTACACCTTTCAATTCACTCAATATGATTTTTTATATTCCTCTTTCTCTAATATCCTATTTAATTTGTGCCCTTTGTTACCAAAGTGACATTCTATGTGCTTTTTGATATATGGTACATGTACATATTTATGGAGTGCAGTGTGATACTTTAATAAATGTTTATAATTAGCACCATCAGAATTTCTACCTACTTAGGGGCTGGGGAGATAGCTCAGTAGAATAAGTGCTTGCCCAGCAAATACAAGGACCTGAGTTCAATCCCTGGTTCCACCAAAAAAAAAAAAAAAAAAAAAAAAAAGTCATTTCTTTATCTTGGGAAATTTCCAATTTCTATCTTGAATTTCTTTTAAATATATACTAAATTGAGAGCCAGTCAGCTCAGGAGATTAAAGTACTTGCTTAGGCAGACACAGGGGCTGGGTGCAATCCCCAGAGTGCTGTGCCAGCCCCACCCCTGGGGTGTGCTGAGAGGGAAATCGAGACTGGGCATGGTGGCATGCGCCTGTAATCCCAGCTCTTGGGAGGCTGAACATAGCAGGATCAACACGAGGCCAATCTATGGAGTGAGACACTGTAGACCCTTACTAAAATATGAAAGAAAGAAAGAAGGAAGGAAAGGAAGGAAGGAAGAAAGGAGAGACAAAGAGAGAGAAAGAGAAATATATACTAAATCATTTTGAACTATAGCTACTTTTCCCACATCTTAAAGATGTGTAGCGAGTCTACTTGTTCAAATTGCAAGATAACGCCGGGCATAGTGGCACACACCTGTAGTCCCAGCACTCCGGAGGCTGAGGCAGGAGGATGGGTGTGAGTTTGAGACCAGCCTGGGCTACAACAGTGAGCTCAATACTACAGTGAGCTCAATAATACAGAAATGAATGCAAATCTTCTCTTATGTTTTTCTCTAGCTATTTATCTTCTATCTATACTCCATTCCATGCATGTGCACACACCCCCACACACACACACACAATCTCCTTTATTAGGCATAGTAACAAAAAACAAAATTCCCAAGACATTTTTCTATATAAAACACTAAGAAATAGAGACAATCAATTAACTCAAAAACCTAAAGACTAAAGAATAAGTGAGGGCTAAGCAGCTTTCATTCCTATTCAATTGTAGCCCTGTTTTATTGATGTTTCTAAAGCAGAAGGGCAAAAGGGACGCTACATAATAGTTCTGAAATACCAGCAAAGGGGATAAGAATTATGATAAGCAGAGTAGTTTTTACAAAAAAAATTTGGAAAAAGTAGGCATAAACACCAAGTGCTTCAGTGTTATAACCCAATCCCAACAAAGTAAAATCTAAGAGCACATCAACTTCAAGAGACCAGGAAACCTCTATCCTCCGGTAACCGCTAAAGATGTTTTTCTTTCTTTGGATGGAAAGCCTGCTTAGCCAAGCATTCCAGCCTTGGCACCACATGCTATGCAGGTCCCACCCCTGGGTATTCTGAGTTGGCCATCTAGATGGGCATAGCACATGCCTATAATCCCAGCACTCGATAGGCTGAAAATAGAAAGATCACTAGAAATCTGAGCTGCATAGTGAGACTCTGTATCAAATATATAGAAAGGAAAAAACTAAAAATAAAAATAAAACAAAATTAGTATGTAAAGTTCTGGTGCACACTTGTCTCTGACATAGCATAGTGTTTTCTGTTGTTTGTGCTTCACGCAGTAGCCCAAATTGGCCTTGAAGTTGTGACAATCCTGCCTCAGCCTCCTGGATGCAGGGATTAAAAGTGTGCACCACCACACTCGACCAGAGCACATTTCTAATTTTATTTAATGCAAGCAAATGCTGAGCAGTTCATGAACACAACTCCAGTACAGCCCAGCCAGAGAAAACTACATGAAACTCAGCAGCCTACACAGAAGAGACTCAGTAGCAGTGGCCCCACTCTTCAGCGCATCATTCCCTGCTCTGATATCCTATGCCATTTTTCACAACGTGTGCTTCACAGCTCTGTCTTAATTCCACATGCGTAATTCCAATCTTCTTTAGACATCACCTTGATCCACACTGGAGAGTTCATCTTCTCATCTCATCACTTTTCTCAAAACCCTGGCCCTGTCAGTCTCCACCTTTTCTTGCATTTCCCACCCCATGCCCCAATTTATCTATGACAGAGTCAGAATTTCCTTCCCACCAACAATACTTTACAAAATTAACTACCTGGGTTTTTCAGTTCTTGCAGTAAGCTCAACATAACTATACAAATTCAGTGCAAATCTACAGACCTCAAATACTGCCACTTAGTGCATCCTGTGAGTCTGTGTCCACCTGATAAACCCCAACATCCAAGTTGCCTTCCACTGATAATATACTTGGATGCCATGGTGCTATAGTAGTGATGTTAAAAATATAACATACTGCAAAAAGACCTGCTGAGCAAGAGTTAAAGGACAAGGCAATAAGCAGACTTTCAAAAATAATCCTTCATGAGGGGCACTTAGTGGTTTCAGATTTCCCACTCATAAACAATTATGACATCATCAACAATTTTAATATGCACATGAAGCTCTCTTTCACTTGCACACACAGCCAACTTCTAACTCTTCTACAGCCTATAGGCAAGTTACAAATCAAAGAAAAAGCCTGGGATTCCAAGCAACTTCCTTATTCCTTAAAATATGAGTGGGAGCCCATACACACTACATCCTGGTAATAAGTTAATCACCGTAACTAACACTTTACGGAACCTTCCTTGTTTTGGTTTTTGGATTTGGGGGTTGTTTTGTTTTGTTGACCATAAGTATGCCGGTAGTGGCTGGGGAGATGCTTTTGAAGAAATTCATCACAACAAATACATCTGAACTAAGCGATTTCCTCAGAGGAAGTGACTTTTGTTTAACATCACCAACACTCTCACACAAACTTTTATTGGGAAATACCTTCAGTGCCAGTTCATTTCCTTTATGTACAAAAAAGTCTTAGCAACATACACTGCAAAATAGCAATACCAATACCAATTTTTTGGAGAAAAATAACCTGCTAGTTTAATTACCTAGTTTAATGAGCCATCTAGATTTTCAGGCTTTCCTATTTAAACACTGGGCCTTTTCCAAAAGCAGAAATGACCCATAAAGTATTTTAAACACAAAGGAAATGTTCGCACCATGCCAAGAGCTAAGGCCCTGTTTCCAAAAGAGGTTTCAAAATGTTTTCACCGGAGACAACATCAATTGCAACAAGTTTATGATCTCCCAAGATAAATATTTTGAAGTTGTCAGTGCTCATTAGGAAGCACAACTTCTGGCCTGTCTATTGTGTGTTTGATTGTTTTTCCTGGGGTTTTTTAAAAAAATCTTTGTATCATTTTATTTGAGAAAGAACTTAAAACAGTGCATAAAGAAATAATAAGACCCAAGGAAGAATGAAAAATAAGTCTGAAGCAAAAGCAAGAAACCAAAGGAAAACACATCAGGGACACAAAAATAAGAGAAGAGAAAAGAGGTTGAAAATGCACATCAGAGTATGAACTTATGACCTGCGACACAGCTGGCAGCCAATTGGAAAGGAAAAACAGGTCAGCTACACAGTTCACCACATTCGTAAGAAGCAAATCAACTTCTTAGGAAGAATGACGTAACCAGCAGGGTTTATTTTTTCTCATGAGCCCACAGGCTGGCCAAATCAAGCCTTTGCTCAGAGAAGGGTTTTGAATTAATTCTGTCACAGCTGACTGAATGAATGAGATCCAAATTCTCCTCCATGTTGAATATCATTGCCCTAGCTTTAAATGTAACAGAGCATGTCAAATAACACGCATGCCTTTATCAAGATGAGATTTCAACAAAGAACGTGGTCTTAGCTACTTTTTACTTGTTGCTGGGACAAATACCCAACACCCAAAATGAAGGAAAGGTTTATTTAGCTCACAGTTTGGGGAGATTTCAGTTCATACTCTGCTCCAAGTCAGCAGAAAACAATGAAGAGCAGAGGAGCAGCTACAGCTGTGGCATCCATCAAGCCTCTTTCTTCCAAATTCTGTGCCAGTGCAGAGCTCCTTCCTCCAAAGTGGCGTGGCTGCAAAGACCAAGCTCCTCCAAAGAGGAGGAAGCTGGGCAGGGCTGGGTCAGGCAGGAAGCAGCCAGGGCAGGGCCAGGCTGGGCTGATCGCACAGTCTTCCTCAACTCTTTTAATACATTTTTTGTGCTGAGCCACTCTGGGGTGGCCTGTCTGGCCCTAGAGTGGAACTAATAACATCCCGGGGCAGGCCCTCCACATCCTGCAGGATGCGGCCCCCACAGCCCAAACAGCCCAGCCCATCCAGCCAAGCTTCCTCAAGTTGACACAATATATCACCTACCACAAATGCTGAATTTTGAATAATACTAATTTGGCCAAGAAAAAAAGTATGTGTCCTCTATATTTTTTTAAAGATTACATGAAGTTAGCAAGTCATAAAACTTCAAAATTTAAGGAAAATCAATGTTAAATATCTTTGCCCTAGAATAGCTGCTATATTTCCTTTTTAAAACTATTGAGCTAGTAGATTTTTTTTTAAGTTTCCAGTGTCTTGTCACATTTCACTGAAGATATTTATACTCACACATATGTTCAGAGTGGCTTGTACATCAATCACCTTTTCATATTGCTTATCATAATGGAATATTACATGTGCTGTCCTTCAATACCGTAATGGTTAGGCAAGGCATAGAATATTGTAGAACGTCATACACATACTAAAAAGAATAAGGTGGGGCCATGGAGATAGCTTGGTGACTAAGTGCAAGGACAGACAGCAAGTGCAAGGACCCGGATTGATTCCCGGTACCACATGCTGTGTAGGCCCCAGCATCAAGCTGGCCACTGAAGCCAGGGGTGGTGGTGCATAAATATAATCCCATCCCTGGAGAGCATAAGACAGGAGGATCACGATAAGTCTCTGCATAGCAAGATACTGTGCCACATAAATGAATAAATACTTCTTTTAAAAATAAAAAGAACAAGGTGGAGCTTACAGACCCTTAGGAGAAGACTCTAACATATACTTGCATCCTCTTTTAGTTTCCTTTATTTAACTCTGATCCTTTATGTTCCGTTATCTTTTTGTTGATTCACATGACCTTCTCTTGGAAAGTTAGCATTTCCAAACTGCTTTGTGAGTCTTGGCGCTGCATGCATTCTTTATTTTGATAGTGTCTATTAGCCTGTCTGAGAATGCTGGATTTCACCATATTCATCAGGGTAGGAAGAGGATGTGTCATCTGTCAAGACAGGCTGCAGCTTACTCATGCAGGCTTCTCCTTGTGTTGTAACAGTTACTGGGACACGGCCCTGTCCCTCAGGCTCTAGTGATCACACTGATTGCTTCTAAGGAAGAGGAAAGCAGCCAGACATTTCTGATGTTTGCCGAATGCACAGCTTTGATATGAGAATGTTGCTGAGCCTCCTGGTTTCCCCTTTTTAGCACATCAGCGCTTCTCTCCTCTGTTGGCCTCTCCTGACTTTGAGCTGGTCTTTGAGCTCCTATTTTGTGTAAAGGAACACTACCTTGTTCATTTCTTGGCTGTAAGTTTCCCATTCAATGCAATTTGAACTAATTATGTCAGGCATTTCTTGTAACAAACGTCCATTTGGAATGATCCCCTCACTGTCATTCAGCATTTTTGTTCAAAATTTCTCTTGAACCCTATGCTTTGCTTTCTATCGTTTCTAGGAATTTGGAATGGGAATAGAAAGCAGCTTATTGCCCGTGCTCAATGCATGCTCCACAGGTATACCATGAAACAATGTTTAGTCCCTCCTGTATAAATTCTAGGACTTTTTGTGGGCTAGATTGATAGAATGGATTAATGTAAGAGAATTTATATTTTTACAATACCCATTTGTCTAATATATAAGTAGGTATTCCTTTCTGCCCCTCTTATTTTCTCTATAGGATGTTATTTTGTTGATAGATCTCTTAATCAACTTTATGTTGCTACAGAGAATGCCTGATACTTGGTCTTTATTTTTAAAGTTTATTTAGCTCATAGGTCTGGAGGCTGAAAGTCTAAGCCTGGGCTGTCTCATCTACTTGGCCTCTGCGAGATCCCCCATGCTGAGATCTCTACATGCAGAGAAACAGGAAGGAAACCAGCCACACACAACAAGAGCTGAAAGTGTGGGGTAGCCAAGTTTTATATTAGTCTATTTTTATGAGACTTCTTCCAAACAAACTGCTCTCCTCCAAGACAAAACGTCAGACCTCTTTAAAGATATAATCCCTCCCACTAAGCCTACTCCTTAAAAATTTCAGCTTTTCTCGAAATTGTCACTCAGCTATATTTTAGTGCACGAAAATTTGGGGGACTCATTCAAGTTATATCCATCCATAACAACATGGGTCTTAGACAGTTTTGTTATGTTGCTATTGCGGATGGGATCTACATTTGCATTAAAAATTCTAACCAATTCTTGTTGGTGTTATTAGGAAAGCTATTGATTTTGATATATTCATTTTGCAACTGACCACCTTGTCCAGTGTTTTTCTTTTTTCTAATAATTTTTCAACTGATTCTCCTACAGTTGCCAAAAAGATGATTGTGGCATGGTATGCGATATTTGTATCACTGTTTTCATTTCCTTATAGCGTGTAATTTGGAATAATGGAAGATAATATCAATTCTCATCTAAAGAAACAGGAGAAATAAATAAGCTACGGTGCACATGATGAAAAGAACAAAAAAAAATATATGGAAAGCCAACCACATCTTAGAAAACAATATACAAGATAGCATAAATACTTTAATCTAATTTTACCAGTCACATAAAATTTAATTTTGTGCATATGCAAAACTAAGAAAAAAAGAAAAGATTGACAACTACCAATAATATTGTTTTTTTTTTGTTTTTTTTTTTGTTTTTTTTGTCTTTGTGAGACAGGGTCTCGCTATGCAGTTCAGGCTGGCCTTGAGCTCACTTTTGTAGCCCAGGCTGGTCTTGAACTCGCACCGATCCTCCTGCCTCAGCCTCCCGAGTGCTGGGATTACAGGCGTGAGCCACCACGCCTGGCAATAATATTGTTTAAGTGACTATCTTTGGGAATTGTTTTTTTCTAAAAGACCTGCAATGGCAATGAACTGCTTTTGCAACAAGAGAACAACAAAGGATTATTTTCAGACGTGTGCTTTTGGATGGCTTTTTGTTATCCACAGCCATCATTATCTGACACAAGCCAACCTTTCTATGTGACTGATCATGCTGTTCTGACCGGTAGAGCCAGGCTCTGTCAGGAGATTAGTGAGTCTTCCAGGCAAGATGAGCACTTCCATTGCAGTAGAGAACATCAAAGAAAATTCTAATGGAGGATTCTCTAGAACAATCATAGAATAGATGAGCTGGACAGAGCTCAAGCTGAGGAGTCAGATTCTGAAGTTTCACCATGAGGTTGTATCCAATATAGAGCAAGTCTCGTCAGGCTGAGTTAAGCTAACATCATCACAAACATTTAAACTGTTTGGTATAATATGTACCAAGTGTTTCATGGAAATTATTCATGCTACGTTGGCACACCTGGCACCAGTCTTAAAGTTAAATTTTGATGGGAGAAGGAAATAATTCTTAGCTTTAGGGTAATTGTATTTGAAAAACTTCTGTTTTAAGAAATGTAGCTTGGGGCCAGGGAGATAGCTCCATGGCACAACTGCCTGCCTGGCAAGTGCAAGGTCATGAGTTCAAACCCCAGTCCTGGGGAAAAATAAAAGGATGAAGAAATGTAGCTTATCAGAAAAATAGCTAAATGTCCATATTTTGGACAATTTTTTCAGCTACTGAAAAAATTCTATAATATATATCTGAAAGGACCTCAGATTGCTTTTTGTTACAATTAAGTTAAAATGAACATAGATACACAGGATCTCATGGCCAAAAAGTGCTTTCCTGGTGGCTGAGTGGAGACAAAGCCAGATGAAGCTAGCAACTTATCAACACCATCCACACATCCAATTTAGTCAGAACAAGTCATGACTTAGGTCACGACAGAAAAAAATTACTTTTTCTGTCAGTCTGAAGAATGTCAACAAGCATGCTGTAGGGAAAAGGAGGCATCCTGATTTCATTGCTCCTAGTGCTTTATATAAAATACCTCTTCTCAACCAACCTCTAGGCTCTTTGCTATTATCTCTATCTATGGTAGGGAAAGAAAAATGTTTATCTGAGAAAGATAAGGCCTGAGGGTAACAAAAACTTGGCCTATTATTTGACACAGCTTCTGTGGCATGTCACTGGCCTGAGGCAGTCCCTCCCTGCCTCCTAACCTCCCTACTTATTACATCACAGGCTACATGTATCTTTTTAACAGTGAGCAGTTCAGATTCCTTTCAAAATTATGTACTATCGGCCCAGTATATAATTTTTTTCAACACATTTTTACAGCAGTTGAAAATAACCAAGATCCAATGAAAATTTGCTTTTACTTTATTTTTCTTTTTGTTGGCCCATTTTAAGCACACATAATAACATTCATCATATAGAATTTCCACCTGTACATCATATATCTTGCTGCTTTTTTCCCCATTCCCCTTCCCTCCATTCAATTCTTCTCAATTCTTCTCCCTTTGTTTATTTAAAACACACACACACACACACACACACACACACACACACAACCTTTTTTCTACTCTTTTTAAAAGTGTATTTGGTACAGGGTCTCACTGCACAGCTCAGGCTCCTAGTAATCCTCCTGTTTCAGCCTCCCTAGCACTGGCATTACAGGTGTGTGTCACCAAGCCCAGACCGGGTGGGTGGGTCAACATGCCTGGGGGCAGGACCAGTGCAGCATGCAGTGCTGGGCATCGAACCCTGGTCCCTACTCTTACCTAAGCAGATGCTTAGTCCACTGAGCTATCTGATGGGCCTATTTTTTTCCTTTTATTCTCTTTTGTTTCCTTGTCCCTTCCTTCCATTCCCCTTCCCTCCTCCCTTGCTTCCCTTCACATTTGAACCTTTTCTTCCAATTACCTGTTATATATTATGAATTTTAGTCCTTATTTATACTTGCAGCTTCTCATATCAGAGAAACCATGCAAAATTTAAAACACTCAGAAATATGGTCTGAAGGTGCATCCATTACCTCAAAGTGTCTCCAAACTATCCCTTTTTATGGCTGAGTACTCCATTGTTTAAAAAATAACCACATCTTCTTTATCCATTCATTGGTTTGTGGGCATTTCGGGGTCTTCTAAGATTTCTAAAATTCACACTTGCTAAAATGAAAGTATTGTCTCATACAGTACAAAGTCCAAAGGTCAGTCTGACTCTCATTTGATTGACACAATAGACCGAATCTCACATAACCCACAGTTTCTACTTCTCCATCAACTGTCATCTGTGCTGTCCCCTTCTAGCCTCCATCATGGGCTTTATTTCTCTTTTCATTGGCCCATTTTAACAACAGCCGCACCTACTATGGGTATCACATCCACGCTTGACAACACTTTTACCTATCTCTTCTTTATTTATTTATTTATTTTATTTTTTTTCTGTCTTTTTGAGACAGGGTCTCGCTATGCAGTTCAGGCTGGCCTTGAGCTCACTTTTGTAGCCCAGGCTGGTCTCGAACTCGCACCAATCCTCCTGCCTCAGCCTTCCGAGTGCTGGGATTACAGGCGTGCGCCACCACGCCCGGCTCCCTATCTCTTCTTAATGAGCAAAAGAATGCTTGCAGAAGCCCACAGCAGAATTATCTTCATCTAGCATAACTGATGCACATGTTCTTCTCTCTCTACCAGTTCATAGCCAGAGCCATGGAACCTCTTGGATTGGTTTGGACCAATCAAGATCCAATCTCCATGAACGTTGGCTTTCCCTGAAGCATGGGGCAGGCAGGTGGAGAAGACACAAAACTGGCCTAAGTGCATGTGTTTCATAAGATAAAGAGAAAAGTTGGGAAGGTACCCAACAATGTTAATCACTCAACACAAAGAAACAAATCTAAGATCACTCCGGCCAGACCAGCCCATTAATGCCCCCCATTTATCTCCCATATTTTCACCTCCATATTCTGTTAGTATTAATTGCCTTATGGGACATAGTCCACTTGTTACTTCTCTAGAAATCTGAATTTCACCCAGTATTTTAGTCAAATCAGTTGCACCTTTGGTTTCTCTCTGTCTCTGTCTTTGTCCTCTTTCTCTCTCTCTCTGTTTCTCTCTCTGTCCCTGTCTTCGTCCTCTCTCTCTCTCTCTCTCTCTCTCTCTCTCTCTTTCTCTGTCTTCATTCTCTCTCTGTCTCTGTTTCTGTCTCTGTCTTCATCCTCCCTCTCTCTCTCTCTCTCTGTCTCTTTCTCTCTTCTCTCTCTGTCTCTCAGCAACTTTCCTCTGAAGCTGACTTGACACCTTGCCCACCACTGACCCTATGTGCCCCAAAAGGAGCTGACCAATCAGTTACTCTGAGAATGTTAACCTTCCTCCTGAGTTAATCTTGCGCTGTAAGATCAATCACCCAGGTACCTGAGGCTTCTAATTGTCTTCCTCTTCCTGAACTTGCATGAAGCATCCCATGGCAAATGAGACCGCATAGCATCCCACAAATCCAGTAAAATTATTTAATCATGCTACACAGAAGCATCAAGGAGGTAGCTGCCCATGTGATAAACTCAGATCAAAGGAGAAATAGCAGATGAGAGGCTGCTGACGGATCACCCTTCCCACTTCTTCCTCTCATGGACTTTTCTCCACTAGAGTTTTTCCAAACAGGCTAACATGTCTTTTAAGTACACTAGCCAAAAAACCAGTGTAGGAGGTTATTTTTCACAGTAAGAGCTGGTGTGTTGGTGCAACATGTCACACTGCTTCCTATCTCTCCTTTTTACTGATTTACAAAATGTGATTTATTTTTTATTTCAAAAAAGAAAAAAAACTATGATCATTTAATTTTTGAAATTAACTGAATAGAGCAACATATTTTTTTTTATTTTGTAAAGAGTACAAAATAGTATTAAAACAAAAATTACAAGTGATACAGAATTTCACTTAAAATTTCATAGTATTTGTCGTAATATATAATGTTGTCTTCCAACCAGTTACTCATATCACTAGATATATGCATGCAAAATTGGAAGAAGGAAGGAAGGAGGGAAGGAAGGAAGGAGGAGAGACATAAGAAATTAAGAGGAGAAACAGCTGAAACAAGGAGACAAAACAATTTAAGCATTATCTGCTGCTTTCCATAGAGCAGCAGAAATGCACAAACTACCCCATGTACATGCACAACTATATTTCTTGACCTTCTCTTTCCTTATCTCTCATTCTTAGACATTTCTTTTCTTTCTTGATCTCTAAATATTTATACTAGGTCCTGAGTTTTGCTCTGGGACACACAGACCCTAAAAATACTATAATGCCCTTTATAGAGGAAAATATACTATCCCCTGCTACAAAAGTTAGAAAGTAAAAGTACTCAGAAAAAATGCCCTATTGTGTATCCTGATTATACAGAGAAGGAACGGGGCCTGCCTGCACTCCACTTTCTACCAGAAATACAGCTGGCCTTTAAATCATCCTATCATTCTGCTCCCCATTTCAGAGCTCAAGAAGTAAAATCTCAGTACCTCACCCTTTCCTCATGCTCTGCCCTTCTTGGAACTCAGCCTAGGACAGACCTCACAGCGAGCTATGGATGTATTCCTCTCTGGACCACCATTTGTTCAGCCTAAGGTGACACCTTCTGACTTCATCTCATGGGCAAGGCTTTTATACACAGTGATGTACAAGTGACCAGGCTATTCCAGACTATTTGGGGGAGGAAAAGCTTACTTCATTAAACTGAGTATTTACTTTCAAAATGTAATGTTATGCTATAGTATATAAAATCTGGACACCACAGACCGTGACTTCCCAGCCAAACTAACATCCTAGCTTCCTGAACAGTATGCCAGCACATTAATGGACAAATGACTTGATGCAAACGAAGTTCACAAATTCTTTGCTTAGACATATCATCTATCAGAATTTAATAACTAAGATTCGACACTAGCATATGTAGAATTTTATAGGCTACAGCAGAAAACAAAGTGTAAATTGACCATGGATAATGACAAACAATAAAATAATCATTAAAGAGATAGTAGAAAGTAATGAGTATGGAAAATTTAAATCAAATTAAATAATTTTTCTTCAATTTTTGGCTACAAAATGAATGGATTTTACTTCTTGGGTGATCATTCACACAGAATCAATGCTCTTACCTTTTTCTGAGCTTCCATTATCTTATGGTCCAGCGATTGACCCTGTATTACTACTGTGCTTATGTTTCCTGCATTCCCATCTTCCTGAAACACGTTTTGTTTTCCGGCTACCTGAAACCTACTTCCTATGTTGCCTCTTTCAAGTCATAATGTGCCACTAGGCAGGGGTTGGCCTATTACATTCAAAGGACCAGCTCTGCTCTGCATCACGCCTGTGCATGTGTGTGTGTGTGTGTGTGTGTGTGTGTGTGTGTGTGTGAAATGTAGCATTTGTCAGTTAAAAGTGTTCCCTTGATAAATCCTGAAATCAGTCTGATGGCGGGGAGCACTAACTTTATGATCTAACTTGTCTAGAGGTTATCTACCCCTCCTTCAACAACAAAACTCCATTTTTATTAGCACTGCATTACCAAAAATTGTGCTCAATTAACACTAACATTTTGGATTGCCTCAAAATCTTGTGTGGACGTTTCTTTTCTTTATTGATCTCTAAAATATTTATACTAGGTCCTCAGTCTTGATTTGGGACACACAGACCCTAAGAATACTATCGTGCCCTTTTTACAGGAAAATATACTATCCTGTGCTACAAAAGTTAGAAAGTAAAAGCACTCAGAAAGATGCCCTATTGTTTATCTTGGTTATACAGTGCCTGCCCTCCACTTTCTACCAGAAATACAACGGGCCTTGAAAACCTCCTGTCATTCTGCTCCCCATTTCAGAGCTCAACAACCGTTAAGTGGCTGAAAAGCAACAAGATTTCTCCAAGATCACGGCAATCAGAGAGCACGTTCTAGCTTCCTCACATACCTCTCGCCCCTTCTGCTGTTTGCTCCTTATTGAATCTAATGGAAATCCAGTGCTTCGATAAAATTCAAACCCTCCTGTGTCTCCAGCAAGCGTGTGAGGATGTTACGTGAGAAGCCGCGGTGAAGACGGGAGCGAGAGGAGTTAAATGCGAGCAGAGGTGAAAAGCTAAGAAGAATTTTACAGCCTAATGATGGCCTATTAGAAAGCCCTGGCAAGACTGAACCAGCTTGGCAGCTGGCTCTCCCCTTCCCACTTCCCTGTGAAAGAGCTCAGTAAAACCCATCTACCTCTGCCTGGAGAGCTGCCACTGCACTCACAGAACTGATCAGGGTATAGTGTTCGCGCTGGAACTCGATCCATCATATTTACAGAAAGGTCAGGCAAAGCTAACAGCATGCCTGCTGGTTTTACTTAGATTCGCCATTTTCTCCAAGAAACATTTGAAAAACAATAGTCATTCTGTGCTTGAAGGAGCCTTTTAATTAGCGTGATTTATGTTTCAAAGGTCATCAGCTGTATGAAAAGTGGTCGCAGGAGATTTGGATGAGTGTGTTCAAGAGCTAATAGTGCTGAGCAGTTTTCCCCGTGTGCATGCTTTATTCAAAAAGAATACTGAGTATAAATATTTTCTGAATATCTGATTCTATAGCAGTTGTATTTGGGGAAATTTGAATCCCAATGCAGATGCTTTAGCAACCCAGGTAGAGGAAATAAAGACACAGGACATTGCTACAGCTAAAAACACAATTTTCTAGGGCTTGCCAGATAGCTCAGGGGATTAAAGTGCCTGCTTGGGCAGACACAGGGGCTGGGAGGGGGGGTGTTCAATTCCCAGCCTGCCATGTAGGCCATACCCCCAGGGCACGCTGACACAGAGACTGAGACAGTGTTTGGGGGTGCAAGTCTGTAATCCAAGTCTGTAATCCCAGCACTTGGGAGTCTGACAATAGGATCACTACAAGTCCAATATGTATAGTAAGACCCTATAGACCCTGTACTAAACATGTTTTTTAAGAACATTATTTTCTGAGTAACTATTTGGTGGTGCAGATCATTTATAATCAAAGTTCAGGAAAGAGACATGTAGTCAAGCATACTGGGCCTAAATTGTGCAAACTATTTCAGAAATCACGTTGAATGTGACCTCAGGGCTTCTCAATTGGTATTTCTTGTTTATTCTTTTCTTCTGCAGTCTATTACAGATAATCACCTGTAACAGAAAATACTGAGAACAAAGGCATACAGGGCATGCTTACTGGCTCTTGAAACATCTTTCCAATCAGCTCGACAAATTCTTCAAAGATAAATAACACTCTCAATTTATCTCAAAAATATTGCTAGTATTGATTTGAAAAAAATCAGATTCAAGAAAATGTTGACAATTTAATAAATAAAGGCACCTCAAGTAAACACTGAGAGAAATACATGCCTCACTAAGGTATGGGAAGAAGCAAAAAATGAAAGACATGATTCAAAATAGGGCAGAGAGAGAGAGAGAATGAATCTCACACTTGGCAGCATTCCTCTATCTTTTCCAGATGTGTCAGCTAATACTTCTTAATATTTTGTTGTTGTTGTTGTTTTCAAAATAGTGCTGTGGAAGACCCGGTCTTGCCATCAAATAAGCTGGACCCAGATCCTAATGATATTACCAAGTACTGTCTCATTACCTCAGTTTCTAGAAGCCTAAAGTGACTATAAAATTAAGGCAGACCTCATGCGTTTAGTGCTAAAATGTAAGTGAGGCCCTCTGTGTAAGTTCCCCACCCAAGCCCTCAGCTTTGATAGGGTGTCAGGCGCAATCAGACAGAAAGGTGCACGTCCAGGGTGGCACACCAGAAAGCCAGCTGGCAGGCATGCAGGCAACACCAAGCAGGTCCTCACCCACCTTCCAAGCATGTAGCCAAGTGGTAGGAGGGAGCTGAGAGATGCTTTGTAATCTTAAATTAGACCACACCTCTGAATAATCCAAGAAATTCTCTATTAGAGGCATTTGAATTATCAGCCCCTGCCCAGTATCTATCAAATTAGAATTTCTGGGATAACTCCCTTACAGTAGTATTTTTGGGAGATACAGGCCAGGTGATTCAGGGAAGCAACCAGGGATGGGACTTGATGACTTCATCCTTTTTCCCTCACATAAGTGAATCTTTTCTTCAACATCCTGATTTATCCCT